>BJBW01006406.1:15925-138559 GCA_004320125.1 Scolopax mira | reverse complement strand
TTAAATAATGCAAAAATGGATGGATGCAGGAATGTTTATGTATGCACCTGAATATTGGTAGGATGCTTACATGATACAGGTGTAAAATAAAACTGATCTCCATTTTAAAAATACTATATATTTTACTGTACATAAATGTAATTATAGTCAGAGGGAATGAGCTACTAGCTGCACGTAATAATTTCGCTCCTGTCTCTTGAAAATGCATAAGGATCTTCAAAAGCAAGAAAAAAGTCTGAAAAGCTGATATACCACATTTAAACTCAATTTTAATTGAGGATGGTAACTCTGTATTAAAACTGCACGTGTTCATTAATAATAGAACACCATTGGTTTAGGATTGAGTAGCCCCACTCAGAAGTTTTGCCATTGAAGAAGCCTTCCCCTGTCACAGATGGCTATGAATTGGATCCAGTGTTTGATCAATTGCTCTCTTACATCAGGTAACATTGTTCATTGTTAAGTAAAATGTATATGAATTTTGTTTAGCACTGATATAATAATTTTTTGTATAAAGAGCATTCAATTATTTTAGAAGTTTTAAAATATATGAAATATTATTATATATTATAAAATATATTAAATAGATTTTAAAGGAAGTATGATATATAAAAAGGAAGAATGATTTGTGGATTTCAGGGCCATGATGCAGTTGCAAGCTAGAAGAATCTGATAAGATTTTCAGAAAAAAATATAATATTTTTCATACTCCATATACTTTCTAAAGCACAAGTTTCACCCTGTGATATAACCTATTTTAATACTAGGGGTTTAAAATTAGAATCTACAATAGGAAAATGCCAGGGCAACTACAGCTACAAAATGAAATAATTTGTTACTATTATGACAAGCATGAAAAAATGCTTTGCATTATCATTTTTAGATATAAGATTTTTGTAATACCGTTTACATATTTTACATGAAATATATCATGAAGGAAAGTCTTATGGCAGCAGATTTATCAAAACAGCTTTGAAGGGTTTCCATTGCACTGAGCAAATCCCCAAGATAGACTTTTTGATGATATGATGACATATAATATGAAGAGTTAGCTTTGGGGTGAAACTTGTCATATTGATCCACAATCACACAGTTCACTTCAAAAAAGTGAACTTTTCTCCATTCACTTCAAGTAACAAACAAGGTTGAAATGACTCAAGCTAAACAGAGTGATATGTGCCTAATCAGTCCCCACCAATCCATGCAAATTGAGATTTTTGCAGAAAAAAATTTTGCGTTATAGAATATATTCTGGGCTCCCTGACCTGATATCTGTCAGGCTGATGGCCTTTATTAATTGGTAAGTGACCTGATTGGAAAACTAGCAATGTTGAACTTCAAGTTTGGTCCCTGGTGACAACCAGCCAGAGGACTCCTGTGGTGGGATGGCCCATGGTTGAAAGAGCTTGCTACCTGGGAGCCCACCACATGGAAATCTTGACCTGGAGCCACACAGCCTGTGGCCTCAGCCCTTGACTTCCATGCTCCTGACTCTTCTCCAGAAGAAGTCTTCAATCAAGATCTGCCAGTTGCGCCTACATCTTCCAAGGCTTTCTCTGGGTTCTTGCTACAGGCAAAACACTCGAGTCTCTTGTTTCTCTTCTTTTTTGTCAGGGACCATAGTCCTGGCTCTCCCCACAGAGAGGGAATCCAGGATACTTGGCGGGATCTGACCTGGATTGGCCAGTTTGGCTGGCCAGAGAAGCACCAGGCTTCCCAGGCAGCAGAAGTCCGAGTGTTGCAGCTGACCCCTCAAAATTCCACAGAAGAATTTTAATGAGTTAGGAACTCTTCACCAGAGCTTGAGTTTGATAACCTGAGTTTTCACAAAGCCATACCTGAACAAACACAGGCATGATAGTGTAATTTTCTTACATTTAATGAACAAGCAGCTCATACCGAGGCCATTACTGTATACTACAAAACATTCACGTTCTATTCGGTGCGTTCCCCAGGTGACATAAAAAGCAGCAATTAAATCATCAACAATTAGTTTTGCCCCCATCCAGGCCTTTTGAAAACAAGGTTGGAGGCCTCTGGGGCATACTCGTCTATCAAGAACAGTAGTGGCAGGACAGGGCTGGGGACCAGCCTCGGATGCAGTGGTCTGAAAAGTGGACAGCACTGGGTAGTCAGGAAGCGCAGCCGGGGCGGCTGGGGAATACTTTGATTCATTGCATCCGCCTGTTCTCTTTCGACAGCAGCCTCTGCTGCCAAAGCTGCTATGGAGCCCCTGGGGGAAACTAAAACTACCCTTCCCTAGTGTAACCCTCATGGGAGAACAGTACTTGAAGTGCCTCACTTAACCCCTCAAAAGCAAGGAAATGAAAGGCTTCCTGTAAAACAAATTCCAGTGCTACTCACCCTGCTGTGCTTAGCTTGTCTGGAGGTCTCAGAACAGTGGGTGATCTTACATACATTACTTCTGTGCTGCAGGACTGTGTGTCTACTGCCATCACAGCCTGAGTTAAGAACAGTGATACCATTAACAACCTTGCCTTTCTTTCCTTGTGATGTGTTTCCATTAATGGTAATTTAACACAATTTGTTTATGATTCTCCAAAGATTCAGCATTCAAGTTTGGTCTAAATCAGCATGAAAGAGCAGATGCTTAGAAAAACCACTTGAGACTGCAGAACTAGGCTGGAAATCTCATTTAAATATGAATTGCTTTCATAATGGGCCCGATTCATCTTTGTCCTACACTGGGGCAGGGGACCATGCAGTTGCTGCATAGGAAATTTTGCCACTGCAAACTCAGTCTTGCTAAAATTTCATAACTCTACCTCATTGCAAGAGCTTTACACAATGCCTTCTTGAGATGTTTTTACAGCTTGCCAGGAGTTTTTAACTGGTTTGAACTTGATGGCTCTGCAGCTAGCTGGACTCCTAAAAGTTCTTATTTTAGCAAGCAAATATTTTTGTCCTGCATTCTTCAAAGGCTCTGTATAATGCAGAGATCATTTTGTATCAGCAGCTCTTTCATGTCTGGCTTAACTAAAGGGCATCACAACAAAAAATTCCCCTAGTCCAAGTTTAAGGAACAGGGCAAAGCAGCCTAAAAGAACAGACACATTACTACATACTCCAAACACATTCAGATTGAGATTCTCAGAACCTTCAGAGAAGGTTTGCAGAAGTTAATATATTGTCTAAACTGCTTCCCTAATCTCTTGTGGGTATTTTCAGACATTAGAAATTAAACATGAAAAGCTTTTATTTTGGGTAAGTGCTAGTGATGAAATTGTCATTTGTTTAGCCACACGGAACAACCTGCCTTTTCAACATTTGTGAAGTATCAAAAAAAGAAAATCTATAATTTGTGATCACTCATATGTGAAGAATAAGGGGTGGGTGTGCGTGCAGTTTGAAAAGTGCTAGTCCTTGACTGGAAACAAACTATTTACCCAGACAAGCATCTTCGGGAATTTGAGAATAAAAAGGGCTAATCAAATTAGCGTAACAGAGGGAAAGAGGGAACTAATAGCTGTTGAGTGGCCCTGCCCAACCTTTTTCTCAGCACTGCCTCCCCTGCTCCTCTGGAGAGCAGGGGTCTGCACTGCAGGCAGCAGCAACAGGCTCCACTGCTCACCCCAGAGGAGACCTTAGAGCTGCACTGACCATCAGAGACTCAGCAAGAAATATTCAGAGCCATGCAGCTGCAAGTGAGGAGCTTCAGTTTGGGTGTCCAATCTCCAAACTACTTATTGTCTGGCTGACACCCCTCCCCTGACTGGATCATGAAGACTTGTGGATGCTATGAAGATTCACCCCTTCTTTTGCAGGCAAAACTCAGAGCTGGTCAGGCATCCCCTGCTGATGTGTTGAATGGGGTCTCAGGGCAGCTGTCAGGGGTGCAGGTAAAGAGCACAACCCACATTACAGCTCAGGCACAAGGGACCAGAAGCTGCCACTCACTCTTTGGTGAAGCAGACCATGACCTCCTTTCACCTGGAGCACTCCAGGCTCCTCTTCTGCCTTCCTCCCAGGAACCTGGTATTAATTCACCAGCTGAGCACCTTGCCTGATATATCAGCTGTTAAAATGCAAAGCTAAAGAAGGAAAGAGACTATAGCAGAGTAATGTCAGAGACAGCAAAATGGAAAATTAAAAAAAAGGAAAACGTATGAAGATGGTCTGTTGGAGTTCTCAGACTGGCTCTGGAGCTGAGGAGTGACCAACGGGATGAATTTTCTGGAAGACTGGATTATAAAATGAATAAGAGGGGATAAAACAATAATCCCATTTTCAGTTCCTGTCACACCCTGGAACTGGTTAGCCATATTGTGAACTCAAACAACCCAAGGCTCCCATCTGACAGGATGTGAACAAATGGAACACCGCCGATGAAATCTAAACCTTTTGGTCCCAAGCAAGAGATAAGACAGAAGTAAAACAGCTTAGCAAACAGTTTGATTAAGTGGGAAGAAAAACTTCCAGGCAGCACTTTCCCAAATTTCAAAACAAATAAAAGAAAAATATTTATTCAGAAAACACAGCCAGGAAATGCATCACTACTTTACAGCTTATATATGAAAACCACTGTGGCACCATCATGGTATGGGCAAGTAAGATGTGAAAAAGGGGGTAGGTGAGGGAAAACACAGCTTGAATGAGGTGGGAGAACATTGAGCATTAGCTGATGAGCTTTACTGAACTCACTACAAGCATGCAGCAAGGACTGCAAGAGGAAATCGTGCTGTTCCCTGTCAGGATATGGACTTATCATTCAGTCACACAGGACTAAGTTCTGGGGTCTTGAACACCACATAGCAACAGCAACACTACGTTCCCACCATGCCAGAGAGCTGGAAGGGCTGGAAGCACCCAGACGCTCATGCAGGATATTCACTGTGCTGCTCTGGGACCTCTCTGCAGAGCACAATAGGCAGTTTCAAGTAATTAATGCTGGTGATATTGAGACATTTGAATTCCATGGCACTGGATCCAGGCACAGACCTAGTTGTATGTTAAAAATACTTTTAATTGGAGTTGAAGGGAACTATTGACTGTCATTTGTTTGGGATGGTTCATATTATACATTCAGGAGGCAGAAATTAAGATCCAGTTGCTGAATTCCTCCCTGGAGTGGGCAGATACATGAACTAAATGCATGAACACATGAAACAAAGGGCAAACCCAGGGACATCTCAAACTATTTCTGAGGAACCCTTTCTCTTGGTGGTGACCTGCTCCATCACTCCTTCCAGTGGAAGACCCTGAAACAACAGGACTGTTTCTGCATTTACTGCTGAGTGAAGGGAAAAACAGCATGCTCATGTTTGGTTTAAGTGTGTGAAAAGTCAGTTTCCATAACAGAACCTGACCTCAAACTCACTGAAGTCCAAGGAGTGACTTCCATTAACTTGCATCTGTGCTTTTATAGAAGGTAAGGGGCAAAATCTGCCAAGAGCAGAAGTCAAGAATAAAGACCGTGTTGTTCTTCCTTTCCTTATCCCACACAGATCTAATTACCAAGATAGCAACCTCAACATCCTGGCAGACACCCTGCATCAAGCTTGCTACTCAAGGACCAAACAGAACACAATTGAGACACATCATCAGTTTCTTGGTTTACCTCCTTCAAAAACGCAGAATTAAACCAAAGTGAAGTGCAGCCGAATGGGGTTATGCTGGATTCAAACTGCCAGCAGTGTGCAGGTGTCAATGTTTTTCTCAGAGCTACCTGCAGAGGTATTTAGAAACTTTCATGTTATGAAATTACATCATTCCCAATCCAGCTTTTGCTTTTGTTGTTAACTTGCTTGTTTTCACTAAAACGTAAAACAGCGCATGTAGAATCAGAATATTTTCCTTAAAGAACACAGCACTCCCTTACTGAGAGGGATTTGCCAGTGACTATGCTCCCTGAAGAACTGAACAGGCAGCCCAGGTAGGAGTTCTGTTTCAGCACTGCAAATAGAACTGTATATAAAAAGCAAAACAAAAACAAAATCCACAAAACCAAACAAACCCCAAACAACCTATATCCACACAATATCTGCATTGTAATTACTTGCACACTTCCCATTGCATTTTCCATTTACCATAATGCTGGCACAAAATTTGCACCATGAAAGAAGATGTATCATAATGTGAGGCTGAATTCTGATTACATTGTTTAACCCTTTCCTCAATTTGTATAAATAAATGCCATGATTTATTTATGCTACATACAGATATTGCCCCAATACTCCAGTAAACACTGCATAATAACATTCAGCAAAACAAGACTCAGATTTGTTGTTCAATTCACAATGCACCTAGTTTTCTGTTATTTCCAACATTAATTTCAGAAAACTCTGTTTGCAGAACTTTCTGAACTAAGATACATAAACTCTCTATGACACATTGTGGTATTTGTCTAAATCCAAACTTCCTTTTGCACATTACAGCTGAATCTGTTACTGCCTTCTTGTAGAGGAAATAGCTCCCCAGTAAGAGGTTGCATGCTACTGGGTGCCAAATCTTGGGATCTGTCTGAACTGTATCCAACAGATGTTAAATGCATCTAAAATAAAGCAGTACAACCGTATCAGGACTACTCTGTCTACATCCAACCCCCAGCTACTAGATGGATGTCTCCTACAGCCAGTTACACAAGGGCCATCACTCAGAGGTTGTGATCTCTCTGGCTTCTTCAACAAATTCCCATGGCAAGTGAATCACACTGTGAACGTGTGATTTTGAATGATCACAAGTGAATGGAAAGTGAATCACAAGACTGAAAGTCAGAATGAACATCAGTTCCTACATCTCACATTCCCAGGCTACCTTCCTGGCACTGGGGAACTAAACTCTGTCAGTTTACATTTACTACTTTAGCAGCAGTTTTGCAAGGGAAAAGAAAAACTGCACTCCACTGAAAAGGTTTTTGCTAAATCATGATAAAACATTGTTCAAGGGCTTTAGTAGGAAGCCCTTATTTAGGCAACAAGGATGATATGTAAAAAGGACAACCCAGCTCATCCGTGTTTAACTAGAAGTGTCTCTTCATGCTTTTGAATCTGCTACTTCAAAATAGGTGTTCCATTATGAAGTGCAGGTATCATTGTACTACATTATCTTCAATAAAATTTGCCTTTTGAAAAATAATTTTCTGTAACATCTGGAATACTACTAAAAACATTTCTTGCTTTTAGCTTTGAGATATGTATTATGCTCTATTTTGGTTTTAGAAAGCAGAATACAATAAAAAGATGTGGTAAAAATTGCTTTGAGAGAAGTAATAGCTCACATAACATGGAAGGCCATAAGACAGTGACTACAGGAGAAAATAATATTTTTTTTTCCCCTGTTGTGGAACAGTATTCATTGATTTCTGAAACCACAGGCTAATTATGCTCTGAGCAGACAAAGTACTTTAAACAGTTCAGACTGGGCATCAGAGACATTGAGTTCATGATGTACTTTTGTCAAATTCAAGTTACAGTACTCAAGACAAGAGTAGCTTGATGAAATTTGATTGCCAGTACTATTCAGGAGGTTAGATGAGGTGACCTAATGCTAGTCTATGAAATGCACAGACCTATATTGTTCTAAGTTAATCTTAAGGTTAGCAGATCAGAAGATAATACCAATAGCAAATAATAGACTTTTTAATTTTTATAAATTATTTTTAATAAAACATTACTGTTTCATTCTGGTCAAAAATTACTTATGAACTAAACATCTTCTACAGTGGCCCCCATAACTTTCATATGGCTTGGTGACCGTATGTTTTTTATATGAAGTCTATTTGTAAGTTATCCCATCTAAGTGCTCTGGAATTCAATAGCTTCACTACTGGATAATAGACTAATTCACAAAAGGAAATAATTTTAATCTATAACCGAGAAAAGCCATTAATTACTGGAAAACATCCAGTCTCCAAACCTGAAGATATCAAATACGGTCTGGCAAAGAGGAGACAATTAGACTGAGGAATTCTACCCAGAGGGAAAACATGCCAGCATTACTTCAGCTAGACTAATGACTTCAACAATAACCACTGAAGTATTTCCAGCTACTGTCAATGCTGTAAGTATTTAACTCCATGGTGAAAATCTCTTAACTACTGACAGTCACATTCTTACAGAAGGATCCCAGTAGTTCATTTCTGATAAAAGTCACAATAAAAACATATAGGGTTTGGGCATCTCCCCTTCCTTTTTTTTTTCTGGTATGAATTAAAGATAAATATAATGATGCAAGTGGAATTAGAGGTTATAAAACTCAGAAGTTAGATCTATGGTACTGCTCAGGCTCAGTCAAAAAGTTGCAGATTTCAAGGTAAACACAGTCATTTTCCCATGTAATAGCCAAACATCATCTTAGTGGAATTTGCTCATTTGAAAAATATACAGCCCTTGTCCTTTCTGGAGCAACCTCTTCCAAAAACCAGACTGCTCTTAAGGCCAGATTTGCTCTTTCATCTCTCCCTCATGAACCCTACAGTTTTGAAGTGATACAGCTCATGGTCTTCTCACGCCAAATGGTCTTGATAGTTCTTTCTGGATCTTTGTTTCTGAGTCATACAATCTGGAAAACTTTAGCACCACATCAAATGGCAGACTGACTTAAACCGCTCAGGCTCATTAATGAGTTTTAAGTGTGAGGGGAGTATATAGCATCCTAATTCCATCTAAAGTGACTTTTTGCTTGCTGACTACACCAGAAACTTTTTTCTTCAATAGTTATTACATGCTAGGTTGAAATATTCAGTTTATTCAAAATCACTGTTGTCTACATAACTTTGTCATTTTCTAGTGAGAGTGTTTATTTTTAGATACAGGGGCTAAAGACTTTATTATCCCAAATATACGAAACACACTTAGCAGGCAAAAATATAAAAGTTCCATTAAAAACATATCTGAAGTTTGGACAGAGGTAATACTTATAACAGGGAATAATGTTAAAATGCGGCACAAGTCAGAACTGAAAACACTTTCAAGTTTGCCTACCATAATACAGCCTGCCACATAAAGTGTTATTATGTGCATTTTATGCCTGGGAGTACTGACAGGCAGAAGGGTGTAGATGTGTTGTATAAATGCTGTGTATCTTTTGGCAAGTGGAAATATGCCTGTACGCCACAGTGGAGGGCTGTGCAGAGCTCAGAGGCAGGTCGTACCACAAGCAGTGATGCTATGTTAGTGCCACTCTCTAGCCAGACTAATCAGCCCTTTAAAAAGAGTCTGTTATCCTGGACATAGCACTGTGTTGCAGAGCTATACTGCTTGCTGTTGCTCGACTTGGTTTATCCAGTCCTGCACTGTGTCAGCTCAGCAGACACTTGTCCCAGTTACAAAACACAGAGAAAACACTGCTGCCGCTGATTAAAGTGAGGGTTATAATTTACATACTAAGAAGGCAGAAGCCACAGAAAAGGAGGATTGCCATAAGGTACTGGAAAAAGATGTAAAACATAATGGATTTCCACAGACTGCCATGCCGGGGATCTGCTGGAGATGAAGGCACTGCAGAAACCTAGAAAGTGCTATGCAGCTGCAAAGTTCTCAGTTGGAAACGCTAAAAAACTTGTTGCCTAAGCAAATCACTCAAAAAAAAAAATCAAAACCAAACAAAAAAAAAAGAGAAAGGAACATTGCTTCCCTTCATTTATTGAAATAAACTTCTCAAAATAAGTACCTAAATCTAAGTTCAAGCAAACAGAATCAAGACAAACATCTTGATTACCAAATAAACTGAACTTGCAGAAACATTGGGTAGATTTTTGCTGCATTTTAAACATCCCTGAAAATTGGGTCATTTATTAGATATGTGGAGAAGTGCTGAAAGGTCCTTTTTTTGAAAGTGTTTCAGTGAAGAAACCAGAGACTGTTACTTTATTTTTAGTCCAGGAAAACTATTACATCATGTATCAAATGTTTTGTTCATTAAAAAAAAAGCCACTGCCTTTTGTCCTCTGCACCCATCTCTGGATGTACCAGCACAGGCAGTTCTATAGGATATCCTTATTTTTGCTCTAAGAGTCCCAGCTCAATCAAGATACTGAGGATCCCAGAATAGTTTGTTGGGATAGGTTCTCTGTGCTCGGATTTGTTGCAAACTTTATACTATAGTAAGCATTAGGCATTGTCAAGTGCAGTGGGTTTACATTTCAAATCTAAATACAGACTGCACAGAAAAAAATAGTTTTTAAAAGACATTTATTTTCAAATGGTCAAGCTGTTAAACATGAAAATACTGGATTACATCTTAAATTCTTACTCCAGCTGCATTGGCAGCAGATCAGGCTCCATAAATTCAAACTCCAGGATCTCCTCCAGAGATGCACTAAAAGGTCTGGGATAGGTGACAGCTGAAGCCAGGGAAAAGGGCATGTTTGGAATGGGACAGCAGCACACACTGTAGCAAAAAGGGTAATGACATGCTTTGGGTTGTCTGATATTTTGCAGAGCACTGACTATTATTCAGGGGAGGGCTTTACTGCTCCTCAAATGCATCCAGGAATTTGAGTAAGGAAAGGGCATCCCTGTGACATCCATGTTACATCTGTTAGAAGCAAGTATTAGGGTCACTCTTTGAGGTAAGGCCCAGGAAAAAAGGAAAAGTTGTTTTCAACCCAGGTCCACTTTTAGGCCATTAAACTACAAGATAATGATAGGTTTCTTGAGGAGCAAAAAATTTCTTTAGAACTTCATTTGGTGCCTGTTTTAGCCAAAGGCTGCACTGTTATTTTATGTTTAAACATACCCTACACTCCGACAAGCCACTGAAGTCTTTAAAGTCTTCTCATCTTTATTGCAGACAGTACTTTGATCTCAATGCCAGAAAAGGTCAACACAAGAACTTCAGAATTATACTTGTTTACATCCAACATACAATACAAATAAGTGAATGCGGCAAGGACATCCCAGGCAGATTAAATGAGGCCGTGTTTTCATAGTTCTACTTAAAATGTTTTTGTTTTTACCAACCATTGTGCGAGTGGTGTCATCATCAAATCCAATGAAATTCGCTTATTGAAGCGCTTTCCCCCTCAAAATGTTTCATCAATCATAGCCCAGAAGGGCTCTGTCATAGGATAATTGCAACTTGGCGTACCAACAAAGAGCATCCAAACGTCCTCAGCTTCCTTATCTATACAATGGGCAAGGATGACAGCCATTTTATTAGCTGAGATATTGTTACCCCCATCAGATAAAATAGCGTGTTTTGTTGCTTTGATGTTTTCTGTCACCGTAGCAAAGCTGTCTTTTTCAATCGCATGTTTAAAGAACGACTGCGGTGGCAGCTTATGTTCCTTCACAATAACACTGCCTACAAACGTCTTGCAGAAAAAGGCAGGCAGCGTACTAATTGTGCTTTATCACAAAGAGGTGGGAAAAGAAACAGAGTTTCTGCCGCAGTAATTTCTAGTCAAGACATAATTGTGGAGTCATTTCTCTTGTCTACATCTGTTTCCTTGAGGAAGAAAAAGATCACCAGAGAGTAATTCCTTTCTGAATGAGCAGCCAGTTGAGATTCCACCCAAAAATTATTTCAACCATCCCTGTTCTCCTGCCTCCATATACAGTATTATCAATGTACAGAGAATTTAGTGGATTAAAATAACATTTAGGGTAGCTGCTTATATTTAATGCTTCCCCACAATAACTACAACTATTACATCACTCAGAAATATGTATCTTACTTCCACATGCTTGGTTAGATCATGCAGACTTTGAAGGCTAACAAAAAATCTATCATGCAGAGCAATATGCAAACCCATTTAATTTTCTATTTAAATCCTTCCTGACAGAGTGGACTTTTCTTGAATTTCAAAACAGCAAGCCTGTTAACCAAACTCTAAAGGTGGAAAAGTCTGCTTGTCGACACCAGGCTTATCTCACTGTACTATCACTTGGGCAATAATTATATGAAGTGCTGTAGACACAATTTAATAATTCAACATTTGCCAGCTGCTACTGAAGACTTCCCATCTATACTAAGCACAGGGAAGGGCTGTAGACTCTCCAAAGGACTGCATGACAAGTACTGTCCACATCTTTTATGTCAGCAGGGCTGTGGCTGTAGCATACCAATTTCTGCTGAGGGATGTTGTTGGGATGATAATGGGAACAACACAATTAGAAGTCATCAGCACAGCAGAAAATCTCATCTTTGGTGGCTGCTCAGCAAGAGATTGCCCCAATAACAAAGGGTAAAGGAGGCACATGTAAACTGTTCTAGCAAATGCAGACATTTCTGTTGACCTTCATAGTTCCACACACACAAGATGTCTCTAGAGACTCGAGAGGCCTTTTCATTGGTGCTGAATTCAACAGCCCTGACATAACGACACTCCTTCTACCCCAGTAATCCCCAGACAAAAAGAGGTGGGTTCTACCTCATTTTTCCAGCTCCATTTCTTTTTCTTCTCCTGAAGGCAGATCCTGCTCCTTCCTTTACACAATAGTATCCTTCCCTGATTTTCCACCTCCATCCATGCTCCTGAAGCCACCTACACAATTAGAGGTTGTGAACTGGATGCACCCTTGGAGAGGTGACCTTGAGGTTTCATTTTCATTTATTGACTTTCCTATAGAGTGTGGGTAAAAGTCTGGGGAATCACTTAACCTGCCTTTGTCTCAGTTCCCAATCTACAAAATCCTTTCTTCTACCCTGTCTGTTTTGATTCAAACAAAACAGATCCAAACTCCTAAAGAACACATGTGCTTTGGTAACAATATGAACTAATTTGGCACCTCGATCCTATTTGGTTAAGCGTACACCAAACAATGAATCCTAAGGAATGAAACAAACTGAAACTTCCTTTCAGGCACTGCTCTCCAGAATGTCTTTACTTTGGGTGAAGGATAGTGCAAGAAAAGTACCTTATTTCCCCACAAACAAGCAAAGCTAAAAAGGAAATTCTGTCATAGATTCAAGTGGTGGGGAGACTTTAATACCTTGAATATGCTTTTGGTATTGCAGGGAAGTTACACATTTCACGCACATTTCTAAGCCCTGTGGTGGTCCCCTTGGTAGGCGCTAGGGATGATCTGTAAGCACAGAGAGAAGGTGCTCCTGCCCAGTCAATGGATACCCTCCTTTCGGTAACTGAGTAACATGTCTATCAAGCAGACCAAACCCTTCACCACAGAAAAGTTTCTTTTGCGGAAAAAGTTATCTAGCATGAAATTTAAGTTAAAAATGACAGCCAAAAAAGAGGCTTGCAATAGCATATTTTGAGCATGTATTTTTAAGCGTCAGTGGGCACCTCAAGGCTATAGAGATTTAGAATACATAGAATATATGAAGCTATTACTTTTCCAATATTCAGTATTTTTTACTTAAAACTTTAACTCCTGAAGTCACATTAACAACTCTAATACTCAAAGCTTATACAAGACAAAACAAAACTCAAGTATCAAGCTCCTAGCAACAGAAGACATCTAGTTTAAAAAAAAGAGAAAGTCACCTATTTCTATATTTCCAGTTTCCTTATTTGTAGGATATATACATACATGAGATCTGATTCACAGATATACAACTTGGCAGCAAGGCTTCTGCAAATCCAACAGCCCTACTACTTCTCTTATGGAATTCTTTGGTTTTCCAATTTTTCATACACACCCTGGGCATACAACACATCAGATCTCTTGAAACTTAATAAAATATTAAGAATTACATAATTGTGCTACCTCACTTTGTTGATGTATTTCAAAGATCCACCTCACAAGAATTTGACAGAAGATAAACTAATAATGAAGATAATAAACACTAGCAAGTTATTACTGGAAAAGTGAAGGGCAGAGAATTACTCTTTTAATTACCAATATGTGTTCCTTCAAAAAACAGCTAGTACCACACTTCAGACTCACAGTTCTGACTAACGCTTATTGATACACTTAGCTTATGCCTGCCTACCTGCTTCATATAGACAGTAACTATGTAAAGGTCCCACCTTGCTGTCTGCATTTAAAAACATGGAAGCACTTACCCTTGTCTGCTTTTTTTTTTTTCTTTCTGCTACTCATTGCCATGATGCCTGCCTATATCCCGAAGCAGACTGTCAGTAGAAATCTCAATGCTGCTTCCACTTTCTTCCCTTTTAATAGCTAGTTCAAGAAAGAGGTAGTAAATTGGCATCTGGAGTATTGGGGCCTAGGAAACTACTCAGCTGCAATTGAAATCTGGTGTGTGTCAGGTGTGACGAGTTCTGGGAAAAAAATTTGAAGTTTCCACAAACGAACTGCAACTGCCGGAATTACAGCACAGTGATGAAAGGGGCTCTTCAATGAACAGAGTGCTCCTTGGTCACTTATAAAGGATTATTCAATTATGTAATAATTAAACCTTTAGATAATGAAATATTTTTTAAAAGGAGGAGAGGAAAAACCAGCAACAAGGACTTTGCTTGAGCAGATGTAAAACTGACACATCTGCCTCCCTCGGTACTAGCAAATTGGCTCTTTCAATATGTTTCATTTGTTCTCCTGCCAATTGCTGATCTCATGTCAATTTACTCTCAAACTTGGAAGAAAATTAAATGGTTTGATGACATATTGGTTTCTGTATTTTATCTTTGAAATGTAAAATATAGATTTCAGTGATCTTAGAAATGTTTCACGTCTTTGAAATCTTTGCAATTGTAAGATGCTGGGCTTGATCCCCATCTGGAACATAAGGGCATAACTCCATCTAACTAAATTAAGCTAGGCAGTTTATCACAGCTGGTGATCTTGCCCATAGTTTTCCACAGATTAACACAGAACATGTCATATACTTATTTAGAAATATGCAGCATGAAAGCAGGTGACTCCCTATATGCTGTAGGCATGTTTGAAACTACCTATACTACTAGATGATTGCTTAAAAATGCTTCCTAATAGCCTTGAATACTCAAAAGGAAATGATGAAACTGTCATCACAACAAATCACACTAGGAAAGAAAAGTGATAGCAGCATTAACGGCAACAGACACCTCCTCAATAAAGGTTATTAAAATGATGGAAACAGTATGTTGGCTATGCCATACATGCAGGCTAAAACCCCCAGCACGTCTGTATCTCATACTACAAGTCATAATTTACATACCTATAACTTATACTACACTATAATTTATACAATGTTTGTCAAAATGCCATCTGGAGACGTCTGGCTACTAACTGGGGTACTCTAATTCCTTGCTCTTTGGCTACTTACTTCTTTAGTCACAACTTGACAAAAGGATTTTGGCACCAAAGGCAGGACTTTGAAAAGTACCTGTGTTGTGCTCCTTATTACACTTGGGACTGCCTTGACCCTGCCAGCAATAACCAGCCCAGTCTATTTTTCAGCGATGCCTCAATTTCACTGGGGACTTTTTGGCAAGAGGATGGAATTCTATCAATGTAATATGCCTAAAACCTGCATGGGGATCTGCACTGTGCTCAACACAGCTGCACCCACTTTTATTCAAACAGAGGAAGAAGAAAAGAAGAGAAGAGGTAGTGGCAATGTCCTCTTCATCAGCAGTGTTTTATCATGAAGGAGTTTGAAGGCTGTCCTAAGCAAGCACCATAATCACCCAGCTGCAGGCAGTACCTGAGCAGAAATAGCACCCCATCCCTCCCACTAAAGCTATTCCAGTTGGCAAAAGCAATTCAATCATGCTGAGCACATCTTTCCAGCTGGGACAGGAGCTTCTTCATGAGGGAATCTTGATTTCAAGTTCCTGCCCTAGGGATGCTTAATGTATTTTACCCAAGAATTGTTTAAAGTAAAATAATCTGTCATATAAATGAACGGAAAGAGGCTCATTTTCAGAACTGCTGCCACTATGTATGGCCAATATAGATGAAAGTGCTTACATTTAGGCATTGTTGACTTAAAACAATGGCTTCCCTCTCTTTATGCTAAGTTTACCCATCTGTAAAGCAGACACATTACAGTTTACCTAACTCAGAGAAATGGGATAATATAACTTTGGCAAAAGAAAGGTTCCATCATGTTGCTTTACTAGACAGAAAAATATAATATGAATATATGATTTTAAATCAACATTAAGATAAGGTAGACTCCAGGACACTTCTGATATTGCTTTGGCTAGAAAATGTAATTCATTCTAACAGGTCTCTTGCCGTGCTTGATATTCCACAAAGCCAGACTGTGTTACAAGATGTACATAGCTAATCTGCTGAGAAAAGAAATCATAAACAACAGTTTATCCTGCATTATTTTATTCATGAGAGCATTATTCCAATCGGTCCAATCTTGAAGTACGGGTTGGATCCTGGGATCACATAGCCATGCTGACATATTCCAAGTTAGTCTGCTTCAAACATTCTTTAATTCCAGAGGAGAAAGGTGGTGCAAAATATTTAAGGTTTATTGTAACTGGTTTAAAACTTCCTTACATTTTTTCCCTTTTTTATTTTTTCCTTTGTTTTTGCATAGTTGCATGAGAAAGAAATCTCATTAGGTTATTACCCATACTTTCCTTAGTGAGTAGTCTAAGCAGGGTATTAACTGCATTGGCAGTTAGTTTCCAGGATGGAAGTGACAGCAGCTGCCTCTCATTGTCCCCAGCACAGGAAGTTTGGCTTTTGGGAACTCCTAGGGCAGACACTCAGCACTGCAAGAAACAGGAATCTTTTGAACAAGTTTATGTCGTTTTTTTTCCAGGAGCTGGACTAAAATTTTTGTCATACGTACAAAGTGTCCACACATTCCTTACAAGTTAGCCATCACATATTTTCAGTAACACTGTTTTCACAGGATAATCCATAGTGATATACAAAATGAGACCTGTTATCTCTTTGATGAATACGTTTTAAAGTCCAAGGATCAGCATGGGTAAGAGATGCAAAGAAGACAGTGAAGATTTGCAGAGCAGTAACAAGAGTTGGCAGAAAAGAAAGCTAGTTTCTTTAGAAGTGACTTCTTGGAGGTCATCTCCCAGTATAATTTAACTGTACAGATCCACACTTGTGCAGTATATATAAATTAGTACTAAAACTTGATCGGGCTCCATCCCTAGCAATTTATTTTAGAGGGGTGAATCCCAAGGTCATACAGACATTGTCCAGAAGATCTTGCTACCTCAGATACTGAGAGCTGTCTCCCATGACAATCCTGGTTATTAAGCCAATGTTAAATGTCTGTCTTGTCACAGATTTATTCTGTATGTGCTTGAAACTGAACCATGTCACATACTTGGCAGGAAATGTAATCCCTCCACAAAGAGGATTTGATCCTCAGTGTGATCCTGCAGTTCTCAGGTTAAGCCAGTGTGAGGTCTGTCCGTGAATTTCCATTTTGAGAAGGGGACAAGCCACAAACATGGTGTTAGGACAGCAAAAGCTCCTGTCCCCAGTAATCCACATGGCCCAGATGGCATGAGAAGAGATGGGCTACAGATACAAACTGCCCAGTGCACAAACAAGATGCCTACATCTGAATTCATAGAGAGAAACTGAATTATATTTTAAATTGTTTTCCAAAGCCCCATGGCATGCATGTTTGAACAGCACCAGAAAAAAATCACTGAAAGAATGACATCTTAGGAATCCTCCCCTAGATGCAACAGCTCCAGGATTCCCTTTTCAAATTGCTTCCCAGTTTTGAGACTGTCTTTGACTAACCCTGCTCCTTTCTTTTGCTCAGATCATCATGGCAGTCTCATATTCCTGCTCCTAGCAGCCATGTCATTCCTCTCTGACCATATCGCCTAGATTACAGTTAGTTATAGCTGGTCCCATGTTTGCCATTCCTTGTACTCTGTTGGTATGTGACGCCCCATTGCTGAAGGGTAAGCACCTGGGATACGCTGCCCTCTTTGCCCTAAGAACATACGTGTGAATCTCAGCAATTGCTGAAAGTCTTCTAAAGAAAAGGAGAAGATAGAGAGTGCGAACCTGCGGTTATCTTCTGGTATGATTGTTCTCAATCTCTTCTAATATAATGGAATAAATATTATGAGCGTAAAAATCATCTGGAACAACAGGGGAACCATGACAAATAAGTAGTTTGTATTTTCAAAGAACAGATCATGCTAGACAAATGTAATTGCTTCTTTACCATTTTCTGGGTTAGCGTACAGAAGGAACAGAATGGCTGCAATATATCTGGGCTGTAGTATAGCATTTGATACAATGGCTCACAAAATCTTATTAGAAAAATAATTTATAATGTCTTGGATAAGAGTGCTGTCATGTGGATTGAAAACTGGCTGAAGGAATGTAAACAAAGGATAATGACTCATGACAAACAGTACTGCGCTGAGCTGTGAAGAGGCATCCAGTTGGGTTGCCACAGGAGTTGGTGTTAAGCCCAGTTTTATTTTACATATTTATTAATGCTCTGGAAAAAGAGATGAACAGCCTGAGAATTAAATTCACAGATGATACTAAATTACTAGATGCTGTTAACACCAATCAGGATAGAGATATTATATAGAGGGAAAGCAGGGAGGATGGGAATGGGAAGAGTTAGTGACCAGATTTACTTAAACAAATACATGAGGGAGGGTTTTATGTCCCAACTGATAATAAAGGGAGCCCACTAACAGACCAGCCAAAAGCAGTTTATGTCTGGTTATCAAAGGCTGGAGCAGAGAGCTAACAACAAAAACATTTAGGAGATAATTATTAATTATAACATTTCCCCAGAAGATCCCAGAAAAGGCTTCATTCACATTTTCTAGTCTCAAACTTCAACATCTGTAATTTTCTAAGATTTTTTTCTGGATACATGCTATGTACACACCTATGGTGTGAAGTTCAACAAGGCCAAGTGCCAGGTCCTGCACTTAGGTCACAACAACCCCAGATAGCACTACAGGCTTGGGGAAGAATGGCTGGAGAGCTGCCTGCAGAAGAGGACCTGGATGGTTGGTCGACTGTTGTCTGAACATGAGCCAGCAGTGTGCCCAGGTGACCAAGAAGGCCAACAGCATCCTGGCCTGTATCAGGAATAGTGTCATGAGTAGGACCTGAGAGGTGATCGTCCCCCTGTACTCAGCACTGTGTCCAGTTTTGGGCCCCTTACCACAAAAAAGACATTGAGGTGCTGGAGCGAGTCCAGAGAAGGGCAACAAAGCTGGTGAGGGATCTGGAGAGTAAG
This sequence comes from Scolopax mira, assembly GCA_004320125.1. NCBI lineage: Eukaryota > Metazoa > Chordata > Aves > Charadriiformes > Scolopacidae > Scolopax > Scolopax mira. Next base: position 119,524 of record BJBW01006406.1, on the reverse strand, counting down.
TTTTATGAGGAGAGGCTGAGGGAGTTCTGGTTGTTCAGTCTGGAGACTAGGAGGCTGAGGGGAGACCTTATTGCTCTCTACAACTATCTGAAAGGAGCCTGTAGAGAGGCAGGGCTCAGTCTTTTCTCCCAAGTCACAGGTGGTAGGACAAGAGGAAATGACCTCAAATTGTGGCAGGGGAGGTTCAGATTGGAGATTAGGAAAAATTTTTACACTGAAAGGGTTATTAAGCATTGCAGTGGGCTGCCCAAGGAAGTGGTGAGGCACCATCCTTGGAGGTATTTGAAAGATGTGTTTACATAGTGCTTAGTGACATGGTTTAGTGATGGTTTGTTTTTTTAAAATCAGAGTTAAGTTGGTGGTTGGACTAGATAATCTTAAAGGTCCCTTCCAACCTAGCCAATTCTATGATTCTATAGAGTAGCATATAGAAATGTAATACAAAGTCACTGTCTTCACATCACTATATTATGTCACTATTCTGAGGAGAAATCAGTGCTTAAAATCTCACTATTTTCTTTGCATACCTTGTTTACTTATGCTATTAACATGAAGAGAACAGAAGCAGTAAAATCTGACAGAGGCCTTTCAGGAATTTCACTCTTCAAGGGCAACTCAGCCTTACACCAAACTGAATCTGTTTAGAGGTGTTAAAGCTAAAAAATATTCTCTAGCTGTTTGCAGCAGCTGCTTAATAGATCCCACACTATGGAATTAAAAAGAAAAGACACTGCATATGCTATAGAAAAAACCTGCAAAAGTATTCCATTGTCCTAATCTGTTTTAGTGAAACTGTTTGCAGTGTGCTTAACTATAGCATATTTTTATTTATTTATTATCCATTAGAGAGCACATTCCTGTGATGAATTGGATATGGATTTAAATTTTGTGAATTAAGTTTTTGTGTCTCTAATATAGATTAAAGGATGACTTTTAAAGGCACATAGACAGTATGGTCTATGTATGTGTGTGGATTTATAAAGCCTCTTTCCTTACTACTTTATAGGCCAAGGAGCAGAAAAACCTAAATAGACTGTAGGTCCAAGAGACCCTTCAGTTCAATTAAAATTTTGCCACATAAGATAACATGTTACTCAAAATGAATCCAAGCAAAATAGATAGAATCATCTAACATAAAAATGCTTTATGTCTTGAGCTTGCTTGACACTGGTAACTAAAGAAATGTAAGTTCAAGGTCAAATTGTTTTCATGGTTCAATCCAAAGTAAAATTACCCTTGCATGTGATTCTTCACTACATTTACAGTATAACATTTCACATCAGGTTATATATACAAAACTTTCAAGTTTTTAAAAAACCATTTTTTAAGTTTTAATACTTAGTGGAAGACAATTGAGTTTAAAGAGTACTGCTGATGATCACACTTCAATGTCACTCCCACAGAAAACCTTAACAAATCAGCTTAAATAAAGCCACCCATTAAAGATTTTTATTCTGTACTTTCCTTCCTGGCTGGTACAGAAAAACAGAGAAAAATCAACCCAAGAGGGGGTAAGTAATTCACATGGAGGGTGCCTTCAGGTTGTTTCAAAATACATCAGAGGATGTCTTTAGCAACGGAGTGAAAACCATGTCTGGCTCCAAGTACAAATCCTGAATGCTTGAGGATCTGATTTCAGACACTTAGCATGGCACAGAGCAGAGTCCACCAATGAGTGCTTTGAGAGATGAAATGAATCATCCTTCTGAAATATCTGTCACTACTAGTGGCCTCTATTTTTTCCTATAAGTATCCCCAAAAAGACTACTAAGGGAGCAAAGTTAAAAATTTCCAGGAGGGTTTTAGTTGTAGTAGTATCCAAATAAATATAAATTTTGGGTTTGTACAATGCTATTACTTGCATGACATAAAACAGTAGCGTGTGGATGCTTTATTTTTGAAGGGAAAGTTACATCTCATAAAATTCTTAAGACTGGCAAGGGAAAAATCCCTGGACCTGAATCTCATTTGATGAAAACTGCTGTAGTTACTTTGAATTTAGGGAATACCTTTCAAAGATGATAAAAAGTCATTTCAATGGGTTTTATTATATTATTATTTTCTTTTTTGTCTCAAGAACTGAGCACATCTTTTCTGTGGAATATTTGAATTCACTTTTTCTTCCACCGAAATTTTTACAAAAGTTAAACCCAAATTTGCCTAGAAAAGTTATGTTGAGCTTATTTCTGGCAGCAATCTGGCAGCATCTTTTATCTGTACAGCATTGCGATAATCTCAGAAATTTGCAGTACTTTAATTCCGAACCATAGTATTTTCCATAGAGGCAATATCCTCAGTGCTAGTCTGAATGCTGTGAATGTTAAGTGGCTGGCTCTGGCTGGATTCTCTACATTTTCTGTCCATGAACACGTAGCACATGGGCCTTGATTACTACTTTTAAATTGATCTGTGTCTGCTATGAAAATATATTGCTTCATAAAAGTCTTTCAGAGTATCAGCTTCCAAATTAATGATTTTTCTTTCAAGCTCTGACTTTGAGAGCTTACAGTACAGAATTGAGCAGTCCAGCTACTTGAATCAAATTGAAATCCATCCATCTGCAATTCAGATCCAAATTCTTTCAGTGCTGTTGGCTCATCTCTAGGTAAAGAGCAGCTGTTGTCCTGTTAAAGTGACTGCAAATAATTCTAACTTCAAGCTTCAAGAGTGAAATTCACCCTGTTTCACTGGGGACCACTTAATCTCCCTGGGATGTTACTGGGTTTGGTCTTCAGCTAGTGGGAGCTGCATAACTCTGCTCTAATCAATAGAAGTGTGCTGCTTTACGCCAAGATCTGGCTCTGGCAGAGTCAGTGCAGAGAAGGGCATGTAAGCTCTGCAGCCAAGAGGGCAGCATGTCCTCACTGGGTACAGAGGGATGCAGGGTGATTATTCTAAGCCAGAAACCCTGACTTTTATGCTAACTGAACAGGACACTTGCAGCCATATACTCCAGGTGAGGAGGTGAAAAAGGCTAGGGTTTCTTTCTCTTGCTGTGGCCATCTCTCATTTTTCATCCTCAATGAGCCTCTTACTGTGCTTTTTGGGGGGTTATATGTGTTCTGTAGCACAAACAGTATCACACTAGAGAAAGACTTGTTTACAGCAGAGATTCAATAAAGGAAGAATTTTCCAATGAAAAGAGATGGGCCCTAAGCAAGAAGGAAGGTACTTGTTGTTACAGCAACTATATCAGAATAGCAGATGAATCATGATGTGATAGCACTATTTGAAAGGATGTTTTGAATGGAGCTGTCAGCAAGTATTTTAATAGCAAGTCTTCAATTTCTGCTTTATGGGGTTTTTAAACACCAGGAAGAAAACATAAGTAACAAGGAGGGATTTAGGAATTGTTTAGTATTTGGCTGTTCAAAGAAAGAAAAAGAGCCCTCCACATGCATTGCAGCTAATGAAAATTGCCATTATGTTTTTTTTCCTCCATTTGCGGATGTTAAACACTGTAATAATGCCAAGTCCTTATGATTTTCTAAATCTTCTCAATAAGGAGGATATTATCTACTTATTTAATTACTGAATCTCCAACAGCAAGGAGTTGCTACCACCAGCAGCTCCAACTCATTCACATAGTTCCCCTCCCTAATTAAAGGGTCTTTGCAGTTAAGAATAAAGTAATAAATCAATCAAAAGCACAAACTGCTAACAGATGATATGAAAAAAAAAAGCAGAACTTCAGGGACAGATTTTCAATTGCTCAGCACCCACAACTGGGATTATTCTTTTGAAACAACTCAGTCCTACTTTAGACACCTAGGATAGAGCCAGACAGTTCAAAAGTGCTCAACAAGTATTTCTTTGGAAAATCCACCCCTAACTGTGACTTTGTGTCCTACAGCCATTGTGGCTTGCAAGAGTGAATTGCAAGTCACCTCCCTGTTAGAGGAAAGTCCCCAGCATCACTTCTGCAGTAAACTATAATAAAATATATTACTGTAGTCATCTATGCTCCTACCATTGCTTACTGCAACAAGAACAGAGGCAGCAGGTATATCGAGAGACTATTTTTACCACACTGCCAGTGACAGCAGCAATAGCCCTGCACTTGGATTTCTGTGGCTGCACTCAAAACCAGATGTCCACATTGCAGAACTAGTTTGAATATCAAGTTCAAACTTGCATGCTGCTGTTTGCATGGGATTCCTTGAGGGCAATGTGCCGTTATCAGGTTAAAAGTTTTTTGAAGTTTACCAGTCTAGGGCCAAAACTTGAGTAATAATTCAAGAGCACTTTACAGCTAATAAAAACTGCAATAGCTTTCTCTGAGAGCACAGAATACAACCCAAAGCACACACCTCCCATCCAACAAGAAGCATTTGGTGGTATTAGCATACTACCTGGTTATTCAAGAGGGAGTTGATAGTTCTTTTCCTTGCAGTCTACAGCTGTGTAAATATTATCCCAGCCTCTTCTTTGGCATCTGTCTACACCTCAGAACTCGTGTGCAAAATGATACAGAGCTCAACAATTTTGTAGCCCACCACTGTGTCCCAAAACACCTAGATCATAGCATACAGAATCATAGAATTGTTTAGGTTGGAATAGCCCTTTCAAATCACTGAGTCCAACTGTTAACCTAGCACTGCCAAGTCCACCACTAAACCATGTCCCTAAATGCCACATCTTTTAAATACCTCCAGGAACGAGAACTCAACTGCTTGACAACCCTTTCAGTGAAGAAATTTTTCCTAATATTCAATCTAAACCTCCACTGGTGTAACATGAGGATGTTTTCTCACATCCTATCACCTGTTACTTGGGAGAAGAGACCAACCCCTCCTGTTGCTACAACATCCTTTAGGGTAGTTGCAGAGAGCAATAAGTATCTAGCTGCTCCTGTGATAGCAGTGATACTCTGTGGTGCACCCCCGAAGTGACTTCATTTTCTAAAGATAACTTTACTAAGAATTTCATAGATTTTAACCATGCAGCTGAATATGAAGAAAGCTTTGTGGAATCAAAGTAACAAGATTTGCATGACAACCCTGAAAAAGAAGCCAAATTGCAGTTCTGCATAGTTTACAACTGCTACCTCACATAATTTCTATTTTGATCAGCCCAGATGAAAGAAAAGTTGTATTAAGTTTCAGAAACTTCTCTTCATGTCTGCTTTCGAGTCAATGCACTTTTGAAGGCTATTTGTCTTTCCCATTTTCTCTGTGGTAGTTAAGGAGATGAAATTATTTCTGTATGCACAGATATCCCTTACAAAATGGGACAGAAATATTGATATTTTTATATTGCACAGTGGGTCATATTTATGAATTCATGCATGCTTCTTCATAGCTCTAGGACCCAGACCTCTTTGCCTGAGTATCTCCAGCTTCCACTGATCTCCCTTCTGAACTTCTTACAGGCTGATTTTGAAAATGTGGAGCTTCCTCAGTATCAATGCTACCCACCAAGATGATTTATTGAAGTAAGGCAAAACCTCCACTCTAATACAATTTTGCACCGCCTTCTTTCCCATCACTACACAGAACTAACACAATACTCAAAGCTCCTATTTAGGCCTGCAGAGCTTAGATGAACTTCTCTTTAAGTTCATACAAACATTCTAAAGAGTTTCTCTGCCATTTTTTTAGGGCCTCTGATGTTATAGAGATCAGTGACAAAAACCTTCAAGTGATGCAGAGATCTTTGCTGCAATACCTCCCCACATCCCCATGACCCTCCTGACACAGGTTTGAACCACAGCTGTGCTGCCCTCAGCCCATTTGAATTTTGGGGATACACAAAACCATCACAACATTAGGAAGGCAATGAGGATCATTGAACTCTCTCTCAATATGGGACTGAACATGAGAAGATAGGGTAATGGTCATGGGAATGGACCTGCAGCATCTCTGCACAGATGGGGCAGGAGAGAAGTGGTGGTCTCCTGATGTAGAGTGAATGCACATTTTCTCTTAGTCTTTCTTTGGTAAACTTCTGGGAATGAAAACTGTGATACCTCAACCTAATTTTGCATTCTTTAAAATTGAGATTCAGATACTTTGACACAAATAAATATCAAATATATAAACATGCAAGTCACCATCTATGTGTATGTTCTCCCTCACTGTAACTTATGTGCATTGCCGCCTATGTGCATAATTTTCATTACAAATAAAACATAAAAGCCAATGCATATCCTGAAGAGCTATTTTTCTTTATTGCGACACCATTACATGAAGCCTACTAACATAAACAAAGATTGGACTCGGCTGTTTTTGAACAAATAACCATTTATTGTCAAGGTTTTTCAGGAGCTTTCATTTTCCTTTTTGAAAAACATGATCCTGTGCCAAACTAACAAATGCCTAACATTAAGTAATAAGCAAAATAATGGGACACCCTGCCACACTAGTTTATAGACAACTTTAGACTGCCACGGTTGTACAAGTCTAAGCTAAGACAGAAACCCAGTTAAACAAAGCAGACATATTAAATCAAAACCCCACCAGCTGAGTCTCTTGGGGCATAGCTGCTGTTCCTAAATGCTACAACTGCCCTTTCAAGCGGGAGGATGCACAGAAATAACAGTCCAAGGGCAAGGCAGCCCATGTGCTGCTCTCTCCTCCCTGCTGCTGAAATAGCACGCAGCAGAGCACAACCAGAGAGCCTTTTCCCTGTATCATCTCCTGGCACAGTGGCAGAAAGCACAGAACAGAGCTGTCTCGGTCCTAAATGAGCAGCCACGCTTGCAGTGGGCAGATCAAAGGAGAACTCCTCATGCCCCTGCCTTGCAGACCTGCCTGCTTGCTCCATCCCTGCATGGCAGCAGGTGAAGCTCTGGCTCCTGGTGCTTGTTGAATGTTAATTCCACCAGAAGTCTCCATTTTGAAGTTATCATGAATCTCCTAAAGTAATCACACAACAACCAATCCATTAGACAATAAACAGAGATTATTCAGCTTCCTTGTACCACAGCGAAACAGCAGCTTCCTTCCTGCCAGTGATTGTGGTTGTGATTAACTGCGCAGTTCAAGGTGAAAGAAGAATGCATTTCCAGGCATATATGGCTTCCTTTAACCTCAGCAAAACACAGTGCCAGATATTTCAATTAGTGTGTACCAAGGTCACAAAATCAATTTCTTATCACCGAAAAACACACATACTGTAAATTTCATTTTCAAGCCATAATCTCTAAATTAAATCTGTGTACCTAAAAAATATACAGTGCAAAATTGCAGTCCTTCAGCCCCCTCCTCCTCCTGCAGCCGAGCAACATTTTCACAAACACCACCTGGCTTTGTGCTCTATATTTCGAGCACAATGTTTGGTTAGATTCTAATCTTCTTGGAGAATGTCATTATCTCTTTCTTTGGCAAATAGAGGCCCAAAGTGTCAATTACCTTCTTAAACTCTCTCATACACACAGGGCTGAGCAGGGTTTGATATTCTGTCTGCCAACAGCTCAGTCGGCAATTTTTCACAGTCATACACAGAAAAATTGTGCACCAGCATATCATCCTAGATAAATTACACATTTCAAATGACGTTACAGACAACTTCACCATTCCTGGCCAGTTTATTCTGGAAGAGGAAAACAAACAAACAAAAAGCAAAAGCAATCCTAAATAGAACACGTTCCTATTATTGAAGTCTATGAGTTATTGAACAGCAACAAAAGTAAAATGAGTTTGCCAGACTGGTGGGATATTATATGTAAATCAATGTAGCTGCACAGAAATGACATTGTCATCTCTTATGTATATAATTCCTTATGATACTTTCCTTGTTACTTGAGTAACACTAACTTTATAGCCTAAAGGCAGCTGCAGAATCTGATAGCTGTGGCAGGCTCCACCCGGTGCAAACCTAGGTACAGAAGATAACTCAAGGAAGTGGATTTTATGGAAACCATTTCTTTCCAATAAATCCCGGTCTTGCCTTAACAAAAGCTAATTTCAACTGTACAACCACAGAACGAGTGAAAACAACCATTTTGAGATCCCTTTCATTTTTTTTTACAGAAAAGGTTGCTATTTATTCACATATCTGCTTATATATAGGCCCCTGTGTACACAATTGTGTACTTTTAATAAACATGTACGAGTATACACATTCTGCAAATATCTTCCACCCTCTTACTTCAAACCAGCAAGTGAGAAGAATGTATTCTTACTGTTGGACCTTTCGGGATGGCTTCAGATGCTAAAGATACAGGAAGTGAAACATATCTCTGGTAAACACAAAGGAAGCAGACTCTAAGATAAGTTTAAAGCTCCTTAAATGAATTCTCCCACATCCTCTAAACATGTAACATATTGATTGACTCTTAGTACCATAAAGCAGGATGAAAAGAATATTTTCTCAAGAAAGGAAATTAGCATTATTTGGCAAGGGTTAAAACACATTTTGAATTAAACAAATAAGAAACTATCCATATGCAGCTGATCAGCTTGAAAGTTTGGGTACATTTTTGAGAGAGACAAATAACTCTTTTCTACCACATCATCTACACACATTTTAAAAACTCTTTTTAGATGCAAACAGGACTAATTTAAAAGAGAGACTGGATACGATTAAAGATGTAACAAGAGGAAGTTTTGTTTCTTCCTGGCCCATTTAAAAAAATGCATAATGTATTTTAGTCATGCTCAAAATACCGTTTCAAGAAAATGTAAACAAAGACCACGGAAAAAAAGAGAGGTGTTTTTTTTTTTTTTTTTTTTTTTTTCCACCAGCTCAAATCCATGAATGTAATGAGTCTATCAGGGGCTTGGTCCAAGGCTTGTTAAAGTCAGGTCAATCTTATAAATTCTTTTGGTGGGCTGCAACTCTGGCCCAAGTCAACGGTGTTTTCTGTCAGGAGAGTTAACTCTCTCAAGATTTCTCTGTATTTTATTCAAGTGAGAAACTGGAAGGGATTTTTTTTTGTATGAGTGAGAAATCTGGATTTGGCACTTTGAGCGCATAAAACGCTTTTAGTCAAAATTTTATGGACTCAGCCATTTACAGAGGTAAGACAATTGGAGTAAGACAGCCCCACTGTGTCTTATTCAGCAGGATTGAACTGTGACTGCAAACATCCTGCACCGCTTTCCATCTGACTAATGTTCTCATGCATCACCAGGCACTGTCGTAACACACTCTCCCCTTTGAGATTCTTGATCTACTCTTAAAAGCTTCAACTAAAATATACTTTCGGTAGTAGCTAGTTACCATAAGCAATTTCAGTTATAAAAAAGTAAAGTCAACTCTACCAGAAGTGTTTTGACTAGCAATGTTAGCCAAGGGTATGTCTATTTTCAGGCACATAAACATAGCTCCATCCTTTGTGACTGGAAGGCAACCATGCAACAGCTGGTTAGACCCCAGCCATCTAAATACATCATAGCCATCAAACCCTTCACAAATTCACAGAAAAGAGTAACATCTTGCACATGAAAAGGCAAAAGCCATACATTAACCTGTAGGTCTCCCAATGTCTAGGAACCTGCATGTTAACCTGTACATTAACACTCACACTTTCCCAGGCAAGTGGACTGTCATGCACCAGAATATCAAATCTTCCTGGCTAATTTGTCCAGGCTTTTCAATTCCATGATCTGCCAACAGAAGATAATCCAGAACACGGGATCAAGACATCTCAGCTGGGCAGCATCACACAGCTCAGAAAAGGTGAGAAACATTCAGCTACTTTATGACTGATGAAGATATGGAAGGGAAAAATACTTTCTATCCCCTGGAAAGGGATCCTGAAGATGTGTGCTTAATTAAGTATAATACCTACAACAGGATGGTGCCTCCTAACACTTTTTGAGATTCCCAAAAAGCCACCCAAACCTGGATTAAGAATTCTTAATTCTCAGATGACTTCTGCCTTTCCACACTGCCTGCACTCTAGTTTTACCATGCTCCACTCTGGAACTGTGTGAAAGAACCAGCAGAATTTAGAGGCAAAGCAGCAGAGATTGGGAGTCACAGGAGGAGGTGGGAAAAGGAAGAAGTGTAAGGAAGAGTGAGAGATGAACCCAGAGGCTATGAGGAACATGTCAAAAGGGTTGTGAATCAGTGGTCTGCTTTGGCCTCCTGTGCAGCACATCCCAAGTTTTCCAAGCTGTCACCCACTCTGTTGAGCCCTGTTATTTGTGTTTGGCTAAGGCATATCTTTCTCCTGCTGTGCTATGCTAGAGCAGCTGCAATTTGCCTTTTTATAACTTGTGGTAACTGATAGCAGTGAAATGAATTTAGGAATTGTGTGGATTGGATCTTCCATATCAGTGATTTCAGACTGTTTGGTAAACACAGAAGTGACATCCAATGATGTATACCCACTGGTAACAAAAAAAAAAAAAAAAAAAAAAAAAAATTATCCTCTGGTGAAACCAGCATTTGGATTAGATCGTTTTCTACTGAAGGACACTTCAGGATACAATGAGATGATTATAGAAAGTGGTTTCACGGGGTTGTGTAAATTTTAAAGCTAAAAATTCCCTCAAAACTATACACCAACCTGGTACTGCAGAGTGGCATCAGTGAACCAAAACAAATTCGGTGACTGCAGTAGAAGTTGATGGTGAGACACAGCAACATGACCCTAGAGCAAGGAGATGTTATCTCAGAGGAAAGCTCCTTTCTACAACTGGCAAAAGAAAGAGTTGGTTGTATGACCCTCAGTAAAACAAGAAAATATATTTGTGTTCAGATATTGAGTAGGCTTTCAATTTGATTCAGCTGAGTTTACACAAATTGTCCTGTGTTCTAACAGATTCTGTATTTTGATATAAAATACCGCTTTACACTGATGTATTTTTTGCTTTAGAAAAATGATAAATCCTCCTCCAGTGCACTTCAGAGAGTCAGTGCCTTGCTTCAGTACTAAGTTTCACTGACAGCCTGAGTCCCTGCTCACTATTTCTGGAAGTGCTGTAACTATTTTACAAGTAAGACTGATTATTTTTGCAGTATAATTTGCAAGTGACATTTACAAGGGAATATTGTGTGAGGATATCTGGGAGGGATATTGTGTTCAGACTTTTCCTGCTTGCCTGCCTACCCTCCTGGAACAAACAGCACTGCTTCATTTTCCTTCCGTATTTTGCAAAGTTAAAGTAAACACCGTGATCACACTGTTTACTTTAATTTCCTGCAGTGTGCCAGCAAAGCAGCAAATTGGCAGTCAGCAATCAAGAAGCAGCCAGTATTGAAACAGCAGAGCTGCTTAGGAAAGCATCAATGATGCCAACTCATTTTTCCCTCTGTTTTAAAAATAAAATATTGGCTTCTATGAAGTTTTACTTCCCCCCAATCTTCTGTAAAGGATCTGAAATTTTGTTTGTGTCCTTTAATTTTCTTTTGGAAGAAAGCTGGGATTATGAGCAACACCTAATTTATACGGCAGACACTCTTTATATAAAAAGAAATGGATTTACAAAAGTGGAAAATATATGCTCTTTGTCTGTAAAAAATCCATGGCATTTTTGCACAAGAGGAAGTTCACTTGTCTATAAATCAGTCTTCTCTGGATATATTTTTATTTTTATGCCAAGAGCTCTAGATGTGCCACTTCAATTAGGTGTATGATAATGTGAAGCTAAAGCCTTTTGCATTATATTCAGAATAAACATGTGCCCAAGAATGGAGTCCTAAAAAGCAAAGTTATATTTTCAGAGACCGTTCTCTCTCATTTTATACTACATATACTACTATATAAATACAAAAGAAGTAAGAAGAATGAGATAGTATTTTGTACCTCAGAGGTGTAAAGCTTGACAAGGTGACTCATTTATGGCTTTCTGGACGATACCATACATAGCAATAAATTCCTTCTGTAACTTAAAATTCCAATATATAAAAGAGGTCAGCTCCTACAATCAGTAATTCTCCTGACTATGTGCATTCCTGCACATATTCTTACTGAAGACAATGGGATTATGAAGAGGATTAGCTTTTTGTTAGACTGGCCAACGTATGCCATCAGAAAGTCCAAAACATGACCTAATATAAAGTGGTTGAAATCTTGTGGGAAAGATTGTAAGAGGATAATTATTTTAAAAGCCATGACTTTGACACCAGGAAATTAAATTCATATCTATACGTCTTTATCTATATACAACAAATCCAATAATCTTGAGCTCTCTGCAGTCCCTTCGCCAGCTGCCAAACGGAGCAAAGTAAAAACTAACAAACCCTGTTCCTAAGGTATGCTTACACCAGTGAATTCATTATTCATCAATAATGGTGCAAGGAAATAAATGTAACAGGGCATTATTGCCTTTTGCAACACAGTAAACTCAAGGGAAAACATCTAAGTGTCACATTGAAAAGACAGAGCTAGCAAAGAAATAACTTTTACAAGTATTTAAGAGGTGTTACAAGCAAGTTAATAGTAGAGAAAAAATGTAAACCTTTTAAGTACAATGAGAATCTACCTATAAATAAAAAGGGACAGTTTTCCAGCTATACAAGCTTACGAAGACTAACCTGAAACCTAGCATTTTTTGCTATCAAAAATTTCTACAAGGAAGAAAAATTTGAATTGCTTGTTCCAGAATAAAACCTCAAAGCAAGCACTGTTCTGGTTTAATTGTCTACTAGGACAGTGCAGGATAAACACAATGAAGTAGTTGGTTCTACGCTATGCAAAATTATTAATGTTGTTGACAGTAATTATGACTCTCACAACCTATCTAAATAACTAAAAGGGCAAATATGTAAACACAATGTACCATATAGACTCTTTAGAAAATGCCTGTATTAGTACATAATTGATGATCTCCTCTGAAGGTGACTGGACTATCATTGTAAAAGCCTAAGTTATTAACTGAAGAAAAATGGGTAGTTATCTCTAGAACAGCAGATACACCTGCCGCTTTTGCCACACAGAACAGTAAGATCTAATACATCATTAAACAACTGAGGCTTTGCTTTATGTTTTTGTAGCTTTTAACTATTTATGATAGGGTTAAGCCTATATTTCTAATTCTTTTTACAGCCTACCCAATTAAAATTCAGGTTACTTGTTTATGCTATTAGAGGACTACTGCACAATATTAATAATGCACTGTGTAACATGCTGCCCTAGAGAAACATCGTCTCTCTTTCAGAGGCAACAACCACATAGTTCTGACACAAGCTTTGCTACTTAGCTGGAGGGTGAGTGACTTTGGTGGTTGTTGAGGTATTTTACCAGAGAAAATGTTGGTCCCCTGACATGAGGCTTCCTTCAAACCATTGCCAGTTAACTGCAAAGCACTACAAATGCATCTAGTAGCTGGTTTGCCTCGACTGACATTGGAAATTTTATGTTAAAGACTGAGTTTCCAACAGTTACTGTAATTCATAATAAACAATTAACTGATTAACAAGATTTGTGAATGTATATTTCACTGTACTGAATTTTCTTTACATTAACAATACATGTTTTTATGAATTTTGAATGGAGGTTTCCCTAGAAAATACAGGAAAAGAAGACAGTAAGAAAAATATAATTTATAAGAAAAAAAAAACCAAACCCACACTTGAAAGTAAGATAAATCCATCCTCTTACAAATGGATTTAATAAAGCCATAATGGGTGTATATATAATGGATGGATTTAAGAACATCAATCATGTCACTGACAGACAACAGGTAACTTTACCGGAAATTTATTTAATGAATCATAATCACAACTTTCTAGAAAGTACAGAAAGCATAGTGGATACCAGAACATGGTAGATAAGTAAATGCTGGTTTAATTTGTTCCAGGTAGTATTGCTAAAAATTGACTTGTTTTTCTTCTTTCCCTGCATTAATCACAGGCATAGGCCCTTGAATCTGCAAACGTAATGTGCACTTAACTTTTAAATCAACCAGCTTACTCATGATAGTAACATTGAATTAGTGCAAATACAATGCTAGTGTGGTGAAGGCCATTTCTTCTTGTTTTCATTTGAGCAGCTCAATAGATAAATAATGATTGACCTATATTTACAGCAAGGTTAGCATTAAATTCAAGAAATATGACACGATGCAAAGAGGCTGAGAGAACACTGTTTATTCAGGCTCAAGAAGAGACGGCAAAGGGGAAATCATATTGCTGTCTACAACTACCTAATGGGGGTCACAAGGGTTTATAGAGGAGATGAAGCTTAAATATTATTAGAAATGTACAGCAGTAAGTGCACATGAGAGGCAAAAGTTACAGACTGCATCAAGAGAAACCGACGTTAGATATCAGAAAAAAGTTTTCAAAATCATGGTAGTGAGACACTGGAAAAGACACCTCCCAGAGAGGTGTGCAGTCTTTATCCTTGGAGATACTCGAAACTCAGCTGGACAAGGCCCTAAGCAAGCTTCTATAACTTGAATCTGTAAGTGGGAAGCTGGACCAAATGACCTCCAGAGGCCTCTTCCAACTAAATTATTCAATGATTTTTGCAATTCCTTATTGTTTGTTATTTTAGCCAGCTATATTTATATATTTTTTATATATGTATATTTTAGGGTAGGCAGCTTTCTAAGGAAAAAAGCCTTTGTGTTCTAAATTTTCCTGAAAGAAGCACATTTACAGGTATACAATAGTAAGTGAGCTATAAAAATCCAAAGTAAAGGTGGACTGCTCATACCAAACTGAAATGCCTCTGTTACTGCTAAATTTTCCAAGATGCATGAAACACAAAACCTGACCAAATGGATGGTTCATATTCATAACTACTGCTCAGGACATTGAAAACTGACAAAATTTATATGGGTTTGAGCCTGCCTACAGCTGAGCATAGCTATATCTAACAGTAGAAATAAGTACTAGAGCTATTCATAATGGAGAACAACTCAAAAATTATATCCTTTTCTTTGGATGGAAGACAGGGACATCCAGAGGCAGACCTCTCAACTGGATTTCTGGCATATTTCCCTTGCAAGCAGTTGTAGTGGAAAAATTAACATTGGCCTCACATGCAGACATGTCTCTGAGGCACACATACCTCCCCAGTCTTCTAGAGTAGCCCAGAAGCTGTATTATTTGATCATGATCAGCTGCTGGGAAGAGTGGCCTTAGTGTGATGTGTGTGCAGATGAGGTGTGAGGCTGTAAAGTGGCAATCATGCCAACTCCAAGCTTCTGAAGTCCTGAGTCACAAGGCAAATTGCTGAAGCTAAACCAGAGAAGATACATCAGAATCTCTTATGGAAAAGGAAAGCTGGAAACAGGTCATACTCAACTGAGATGCATGGTATGTTGTATTAAAATACTAGGCTGCGATGAAGTAGAATTTCTCTAGAACCACGTAAGATTTTGGCTATGAGAACATATTGTGTTCTCATATTGTGAGAACATTGTGACATTGTGAGGTATTGTGACAAAGTTCAACCCTCGAGTTAATGGTCTCTTGAGTAAGTTTTTCAAGCAAGCACATAACAGAAGTGCATATAGGTAAAATCTTTTTACCGTCACAGATTGTTATGCCGTTTCCTGTATATCCTTGGGAGCAATAGCAGCCTGTTATTCCACCCTGAACTTCACACCTGGCATCTTTGTGGCATGTCATGTTGCAGCTTGCAGAAGTGCAGCCATAGTCCAGCAAACTGGAAATCAGAACTGGAATAAAGGAAAATCAGACTGTTTCTTTATCAAAAAACTTCATTCTGAGCTCTAAAACCAGATCTGGGAAAGAGGTATCGACAAAATTGGTGTGTTCCAATAAACTTCACACAGACTCAGCTATAGTGCAGGATGGGGCAAGGGCCATCAACTACAGGGACTTCTTTGGTAAAACTACCTAGGGGCTAGGAAACAGCAGACACGGCAGATTAAGAACTTGTCTGTGTCTGTGCTTAACCAGTATAAAATTGGTAAACAACATAGAAGTTAGTCAGTGATCTGGGGAAAACATTTGAAAGGCTTTCAAAGCTCTCTAGTACTTTCCAATAAAGCACAAACATTTATTTGCACCCTGAATTATGCATTGAGTGTAATCCAAACTGCCCTACACATATCAAGTGAAAAATACCAAAGAAGGTTGCCCTGATTAGGTTTTTTTATAAGCATTCCCATGCTTGTGTAACTAACACATATGCACGGTCTGAGAGATTAAAATGACATATCACAGTATGTACAGCATTCCGACATTAGGGTTTAAACATTTATGCATATTATTTAAATTTAATCTCTTAAAATACCATTTCCATATTATGAAAATTATTTTTTCAATCCACTGGATAATTCCTAAATGGTATAACTACTTTTTCATTGTATGAATGCATATGGTTTTCAATACAAAATAAAAAGGAATCTCTCCTTTTAAGAAAACTATCAGCTCAACGAATAATTATACACACTCTGTAATAGATTAGAAATGAGGCAATTAATTCAGAAGGGAAAGTACTTTTTTACTTTGTACTTTATAAATTGTTAGCAAGATGCAATAGAAGTTGCCGAACACAAAAAAGACTCTTTTGGATGTTGTTGTCCCCTGTAGTTCTGCTTTTCCCTACCCAAATATTATTCTGGATATTTGCTAGCCTAGTCTTACAATTACAGGTTTCATTGCTTCAGAGTATCTCACTGAGGCATTGCTTTCTTAGACGAATAAAAATTTCATGAAAAATTCAGAAGACTAAAAATTACACACAGTTTTTTAACAATTATATATAATCCAAATCTATTTAGCTATCACCGAGTTTCATCTTTTCCCTCTGTTTTTGAGGGATAAGACTAGAGACTGTCCTCGAGGTATTAAAACAGAAACCTCTGGGATTCTGTTGTCATTTTACTCTTCATAACATGTGAAATCTAAAAATCTCCCAAGCAGATGGAGAGAGAAAAAACCACACCAAAATCCAAACCCACAGAAACCCACAACATCTCTGGTTTTTACAGAACAAAACCCACAGTGAGATAAAGACTGCCATTTGTGGGATTTGGTTTCATGATGATACTAACCATGCAATTACCAAATACAGTAGCAGCACTGATTAAAGCTGCAGATCCTGCAATGCTCGTTTTTTCCTGCCAGACCCCACTCCCTTCCCACCTGCCACTCGCCCCAGGGAAGGAGATTTCACCTACCTAGGAATGGAAGTAGTTTCATTGGTGTTGCTGTTGCTTTGCGGTGCCTGGTGAAGAACCCCTAAGTCACAGAAATAAACTCCCTGCCTTAAAATGTATGACCATGTGCAAAATGAGCACATATGCCTATCAGGAAAGTGACGTCCTGGTGCAAGCACAGCCCTGACACTGCCCTTTGTCCTGAGCTTTGCAGTTTCCAAAAGTTCCTGAGAGTCACAGGCAGGACAGGAAGGGTCAGGAGGGGCTGAGGATCTGGTCTTCTGGCAAGCAAGGACTAAATAAGAAAATAAACAAGAAAGTAAAAGAGAAGCAGGAGCTCAGGTCTTGCAGGGGATACCAGGAAAGGTTCAGGGGTGAGTGGGTTAGAGGAACATGGGTTAAAGGAGCTTCCTGGGAGAGGGCCTGGGGTAGGGAAAGGATGAGGATCCAAGGAGTAAGACACAGCCTGCTGGCAAGAGTAAAGGAGCAGCAGAAGGATGGCGGAGCAGATCAGGGAGGGTGTGGAAAAGGTGGAGGAGGTTAGCAATTAGCTCAGGGTTTACAAGCTCAGAGGTAACAGTCTACATGCTTCCTTCCACCTTTTCCTGGTGAGCTGAATATACAGGAACCCCAAGAAACTTTTTTTTTTTTTTTTTGAGACAGTCTTTGCTGACTGCAATTTTTCTTCCTCCTGCTTTCTTCAGTTTTGAGATTGCTTGACTGCATTTAAGGATCTATGTTGCTTTAAGTGTAATGGTCTGTAAGGAGGTACAGGAAATTCACTGAACTCTGCTTTGTGAGGAAAACAAAGACATATAGTCAGGGAGGAAAGACACAGGAAGGCAATTGTATGGCTGGGAATCTCAGGAGCCAAAGGAGCTGAAGTTTCTATGGGTTCATGGGACTGAAAGAGTGCTGTGTAATAGAACTTATTCAATACAGCCAATTTAGTAAAGTGTTTGACATGTCTTTGTGTTAAATGTGAGAACAGTTCTACCCTCATTATAACATCTTAATAGACAAGACTTCAACATGCACTTATATTATGCGTGGACATGGCAATATTTTCTCTAATCTTGTTATGGATGACGTGCATACCATCACTTCCCAACTCCCTGGAGATGATGTCTCACATACTGAAAGATTGCAGAGCTAAAGCATTGATGTATGCCTCTCTTTACAGATGGAAACTGAGACACAAGCACAAACAGGCATGCTACTGGAAAAACTGAGAATATCTCTAAACTAAATAAAATACACACAAGACTGTGGAATATAATTGTCACAAAATACCCCCTGTTTAACTAGAAAGTTTTGAAATGGGGGCTTTGGTAGGGAACTGATGAGAAGGCATCAGCCAGGTCCTAGGAATTATCTGTGGATGTGGCAACATTTTTTCTAAACTTATTAGGAGCTATTTGCTCATTTCCATGAGCTTATTTTCCAGCTTCTTGATCGCTGCTGGCTAGAGTTCAACAGGTTAAACTCTGCTCAGGCTAGGGGGGTGTGAGGCATGTAGAAATAGCACGTAGGTGTTTGGTTGGCATAACGTACTCCATAGCACCTTGGCAAAGAGAGAGGAAGCTCCAGTAACTGGATGTTAATTTTCAATGAACCGTAGAATAATGAACAAAGGGTCCAGGTGTAGGAAAACTGTTTTTCTCTTGTTTGATTTTGTGAGGCTGGGGCAGGGGGGAAGTCTTAAAGAGGAAGAGACCAGGAGTTAGTTTGTTTTGCTAAATTTTCCTGTAATCTAAAGCACAGAGACACAGAGGAACAGAAAGTCGGATGAACTTTGGGGAGCTTTGATCTCACATGTCCTGTCCTTCAGGCTGACGTGCTGTATTGTAAGCTTGGCTTGTCTGTAGTAACTTACAGGTCCTGCTGCTGAATTTCAATGGGCTACTAAGGGCTTGGTTTGGAAAGCCTATAAAGCAGAAATTATATATCCTTGTCCTGTGTCGTTTTACTCCCTGAAATCAAACTAAAAGGTGTTTAATAGTAAGTGAATGGAGAGAGCAAGAAGTCACAATATAAAATTCAGGTCTTATGTGCTTAAAACATATTTTTTCAAAAGTCAGAGACATATGTTTCAATTTCATCTAGAGATCAGCTTTCTGCAAGTGGTGTTTTGATAGACTGGTTGGAGAGCAATTTAATGAATCAGAGTGATACTAAATTTATAGCAAAAACTTTAATCCCCTTTCTGATTCAAGGCCTAAGGACACAGGAGAAATTGTGGATGGCTCAGTAAAAAACGCAAAATGCCTCCTTTTAGTTTTTGCTAGAAAAGTACATGATAACTTGCTTTTTAGTAGTCAATGGTTCAAACCTATAAAGGCACTATGCCAATCAGATAAGAATACTTTCCATCTAGAATGGCTTAGCTGAACTACTCCACTCAGGTATACACAGGTATAGTGGACAACGTTAAAAGTGGTGCATAGGTCTAATTGGCAAATGGTTGTGACCAGCAAGGGGTGAAGAAGGAGCACATACATAAAGAAGAAAGATGTGGAAGAACAGAGCAAAGACAGATGAAGGAAGGTTAGGTCAAGAGGAACTCTGGATGATAAAAGGAGCTTCGATCAGATTTAGAAGGCAACAGGGAGACAGTGAAGAAGAGGGATTTAGGAATATCTTAATGAGATCTCAATACTGGGAGCAGTGGATTACTTTTGCATTAGACTACTTTAAAAACTGGCTAATGTGAGTGTCAGTTAAAGGCTGAAGACAGCAAGGTCACAGTAGGCATGGATGTGGAGAAGGATGGACTTGACAAAGATTTTATGGGGAGAATGAAGAGAAAAAGGAAGATTTCTGAGACATTTTGGAGATTACACCAGGAGGATTTACTGATAATATCTATTGGCATATAGGGATAAGGAGTTAAACAAGTGGAGATGAGCAGGTGAACACATGAGAAAGCAGACACTTTCCAATTTGTGCTGTCAAAATTTTCAAAATACGCTGAGAAAAAAATATTGAGGTGTCATAAAACTGAAGTATTGATAGGTGCATGTCTTTATAAGTGGGAAGGAGGGACATATACAAACATGCATATTCCAGGAAGGCTGAAGAAGATGTCTAAACTAAACAAAAAGTGTACAACTATGTACAATGTCAGTACTGCAGAATCTATCCCTGCTTGCCTTGAAATAAAGAAGCATTACAAATAAATGGTTTGTGGAAACACTCCAAAAGGCAACCTTTCCATTCTTACACATGGGAAGCAAAGCTCCCATTCTATATTTAACTGTGTTGTTCGTTTCATAAATGGGCTCATTTATCTTTGCAAGACTGAGTTAGGAGGGCATAAGCAAATGAATATACACAGGTTAGCATGCTTGACTACACACATTTTTGATTGCTTATCACCGTGATTACAATATCTTATGTGTAACTGTAGAACCCTCAAGTGTTTTTTTTACTGGTGAACTGATAGGAAGGTATCAGCCTTGGATATTTTCCAAGCTTTGCATCATGAAGAAATTTATTTATTCAGAGCAGTTTTAAAGGTAATTGGGATGCTGACTGTGCAGACAATGCTACGAAACTAACACCCTCAGCTGATGAGGAAGTTAACATCTCCTACATTTCAGCCTCAGGTAGATTTCAAAAGATATAAATACAGAGCAAGTCCTTTCATTCCAGAAACTGTCTATAGTACCAACAAAGGAGCAAAAACTGAACAGAGTTAGTATTAGGTGGTTTTCTTTTAAACTAACATAAGCATAATCTACTGTATTAAAGTTATTTATTCCTTTGCTGTGATCAAATTTGGACTGCTAGCTGAATATATACAAAAGAACCTCACCACAATTGCGCTTTTATATTACAGTAGGGAAAAACAAATGTGGTATATCAGGATATGTATTTTTTTCTCAAATTACAATTTGAGAGTATGACAGTAAGTACATAGCAAGAGCCAAAAGATGTCATGTGATGGGCATCTTACAAATGTATCTGTCATAGGTTAAGGACCCCACTTTCAGACCACTATGTATCATCCTGAGATGGTATGGTGAGAGCATGTGTCATACTGTGAGATCCTGAATTCTCCAGGTAGAGTTCATACACCTTTAGCCTTCTTGTTGAGTTTCACACAGATTCAGCACCCTCAGACTCCAGTATCTAACCTAGAAACAGTGTGCTTTGATACAATCCACTCTTTATGTGCAGGTCAGCCACATACATGTACATGCACACACTCACATGTTTATCGCATAAGCATATATATGTATTTATTACTGTATTGAGCAGATAAATATTTAGTGCCAAGAGTAAAAAGATGATCATGATCTTTCCTTCCAGCCTTTGCTTTTTTTGACAAATGACTGTACACTTGAATCATCAAGTTTGCTGCCAAAAGGAAATTGGGATGTAAAACAGACCGAGGATGCACAAATGCCTTGGATAAAGATTTTTCTCTGATGCTTGCCGTTTTTTAACATCTCAAATTAGTTTATTGGTTTCAAATCAAATTCTCTCACTTTGAGAATTTAGATGGTCTTTATAGTATTTCAGAAATATTTTGTATGGTCACTAAAGCAAGTGTAGTTTTTTTTCCTAGTCAATAAAATTTGGATACAACTGAAAATGTACTTAAATGTCAGATCAAAATAATGAATTTCTATGGTTAGTTAAAATTATTTTCAAATTAAAAATCCAGGGAAAACATTTTTGAACACAGACGAGTCTGTCATAGAGCAGCCTACCTCAGAGGACTCTAGCCTGAAAGTACTGCTAGCATCTGTCTTGTAACTGCCTCACCTCACCTTCCTGTCTGAGTGCCTCATGAATCATCATATTCCATCTGAGCATACAGGGCTGAATATATCCCTTGGGATGGTGTAAATCTAGGTAATTCTGAAGCAATAAACACACAAACACACATAAACATATGCATGCACACATCCTACTAAATATGCGTAGCTATGTCCATTTGAAAGAAATTGCACATTTCAGTGTTCAGAGTCCATTTCTTTCTGCTCTTTGCTTTACCTTGGAATAAGTCATGAAATGAGGGAATTTAAAGTGAATGCAATGTTTCTGAAAGTCAGATTAACTACCCTGAAATTGGGCTCTGTTTCCGCATCTGCTGTAATACAGAAGGGATGTACAGACTGAGTACAAAGATCCTTACAGCTAAAAGGGATAAAGTAATTCAGTTTCCATATCTGTTTATGTTCTCATGGGACTGGTCATGATATGGTAGTGCTAATGGTAGCCACATATCTGCAGGAGGAATAGGGTGATCCCCATGAATAATTACACCAATTAAATGCCAGATTAGCAGTTGTTTTTAATCCACACTCATTTTATACCACAGCATTAGATGTGAAGGGCTCTTACAGTGCAGTGCTGATATGTTAATGGCCAGATAACTAGACTACCTCCTAGAAGAGCACAATTACCTCTTGTTTTACTTATGTAGGAGAAGAGTTCTGACACTTCTTGTTTGTCTATCATACTGTCTTAGACTTGAAGTATTGGCAATCACTGTCGTAACCTGTCCAGGTGTTTACTCTCACAATGCTTCAATATCCCAAAAAGCCACCCTGGATTTTTTTCTCCTCAAGTACAGCCTGAAGAAATGGCTAAATTATAACATAGGTTTGGGTCCTTATTGAATTGAATTCCATATCTGTTGAGGAATGACTGGATCCTAAGAGATGATTTGGGGATTTGTTCCTACACTTCCTAGGAACCTCCATATGCCATAGGGTTATATCTTGCAGAGATGATGGCCAAAAGGGAGCAGAGGAAAAGGTGTGACCAGGTAGATGTGGCCATAGAGCTGAAGAGGACTGTAGTCAGATGAGCTGTACATAGTACTGGAATAGAAGATGCTCCTTTCCAACTTCTCAAAACACATAGTTACAAATGGCCTGGTTAACAGTTGATAGAATTGCTGGCTCTTTGCTGCTTTTGTGCTCTTCCAGAGCTCTCTTTGCCTGCCCCCATTCCTTCCTCACCACCTCCCCCCAGCTGTATCCCTTCCTCCTTTCTCCCAGTGACTCCTCAGGAATTTGTGTATTTCCTATTTGAGAAGTTTTGCAGAAGGAAAAGTGCCAGAGGACAGTGGGGGAGAACAAAAGAATACTCAGAAGAGAAAAATATTGGATGATCATTTAGGATTTAGAGTGGAAAGTTCAACTTAGGAACTGCCAAGAGTACTATAAGTAAAAAAAACCCAAACACCTACAAAGCAACAATTGTATCATCATTGACTTTTTGCATTATCCCTTCCTAGGCAGAAGGTTATCTGTGATGCATGGACCAAGAAGCCAATTATTCTGTAATAATATTTCTCTGTCATATAATCTCTATCATCTACAATGTCAGGAACATGGTAGTTCAACAGAAAGTTGTAAAGTTTGGAGAAAAGTTGGCAGAAGCTCACAGAGCACAAGTGAAGTCGCTCTACTCAAATGACAGCATGGACAAAGCATGGACATGTTTTGACAAAGAGAAGAGCAAAAGGATTAGGAGGGAAAGATCATTATTGTCCCTACTATTTTCTGTTTGCTTTTCTAGCATCCCAGTCACTTGGAAAACCACATCATTCTTGTGGACTGGCTCCAGAAAAAGCTTCCTCTGGACCCCAGTATTACACAGCAGAGACTTTGTAGCAGCTACAGAAAAGTTCATGCTTTGTTGCTGCCTGGGACAGAAATATAGAGCTGTATTTTCACTCCTTCGTGCTAAAGACTCATTTTCCTGTGGTGTTACAGCACTGATGGTTGAGCTATGGCAAGTCCTGTTGAAGCAGTTTAAAATTAAAGCCTGTGATATGCTGGCTTGACCCTCTGCTAGAGACCACACTTCAACACTTTTTCTCAGTTGTTTCAATGAAATGCGTAGCATCTTAGTTTAAATGTAATTACGCATTGGTAGCACTGATTGTTCTCTAATGCTAGCTGCCTGGTTGTGCCATGTCTTGAAGAAACTCAAAATATGCCCATTCCAGATTTCCAAATGATTTTGTATGATGCTGTAGGTCTTTTGTCTCTGAAAGTAAATAATTTGTTTAACTTACATCCTTCATCCCATTTTTCTTATGTGTCTGCCCTTTCCTCTGGACTAGTTTATTTTGACTTTGCCCTTTCAAAGCTGCCTTCTAGCTTATATTTGTGTAATTCCATACCCAATACGAGAAATTAATTATAAATAAATAAATCAATCTATTGATTTTTTTTCAAGCTTAGACTCCTGCACAGAGGTCTAGAGGTTATTCTTTCTATTTTACATCAGCCCTGATTATGGCTGAAGTAGGACTGAAGAGATTCTTCTGATTTGGACTCTCTTCACAGGGGTAGACTGAGTGGACTGCAGCTTTTTTGTCTTCCTTGCTGCCATCCTAACCTGGAGAGGTTAGAGCTAATTCACACCCCATCAATAAGTAAAAGTAATTAAAATTATTTCTTCCAATGTTCATTATCTCTACTTGTCTGAATTGAATTTCATCTGATATCTTGTTATTCAGTCACTCAGTTTTTATTAGCTCCTCCTGAAATTCCTTACTTTGCTCCTTGGTTTATATTAACTTAAATAATTGTGTATTGTCAGCAAATTTCAGCCCCTTGTTATTCATCCCATTTTTCATCTCATTAAATATGAGTGGTGAGCAAATAGTAGAGGAAATTATTAATGAATATTCATTTGAAGTTAAAAGCAAATTCCATTTTGACAGCATTCGTGACTACTCCTTGTTCACTTTCTGTAAACAGTTGAGTGCTAAAGATTTACTAGTGCAAATGCACACAGGAAATTCGCATTTTAGTCCTACATAGAAATAATCCCTCCAAACAAAATTCAACCTGCATGTTTCTAGGCAAATCTCACATTTCAGGGATACAGGGGATATCTCTAGAGAGGGCACAGAGTCCCAGGAGCTAAGGGTATGTTCTGGGAGACCTATCCCTTTCTCATATAGAGGCAATCTGACACAAGACAAGTAAGGAGAGAGCTCAATTTCTGACACATCCCACCTGCCATCTGTATCTGTGTCCACCTAATGCCATGCAAATCTTCCTGCCCTGACCAGGCCTCCGTTGCCATGTGCACTGGCTCCTGACCAATCCCATATTTCCAACTGTTTTGGCACATGGATTGGCTGTTCCGTGCATCCTGGCATTCTGGTTCAGTCCCATCTGGTAGGGGATTATGGACTCCCAGCAGGTTTGAATGTACAGGTGCTATCAAGTATTGGTCAACTGAACCATTCGCAGCTCCTGCTAACACAGGCCACAAAACCTCTGCTTTCCTCCAGACAACTGGACTTTGAGGGACCCTGCCAATCTCAGCCATTTCAAGAAGTTACAGTCTCTTTCGCCCATGCAGCAAAGATTGCACTGCTTACATGAAAAAAGCACAGCTTTTCTTAAACATTACCATGTTCTGAAACAACGTCATAAGATATGTCATAAATCAAGATCATAAAAGAAAGAGATAATTTACTATATCGGGGTATTTTACTATTTTTTTACCATTTCTTTTATATGTTGTGCAGCAGTGCTAAGCTAGATCAAGGTTATCTTTGAAATCCATGTAGATGTTAGAAAGGAAAAACAGAGAAGCAAAGCCTGTGTTCAAGGCAGGGAATTTGCAATATTGTGACACCACTCATGAGAATCATTGCTTTAGCAGAGAGATTAAATTGATTTGACTTCTGTATGCCAAGAAGAGGTTGAATGGAGTAAGACAGTTAGATGTTTAATTTGATTCTTCCCATCTTTTATTCCTTATTATTTTTAAGTAGCACTGATACTGTGTTAAGTGCACATATAAGGACAAGAAGCCTCTTCAACTCCTTCAGCAAATTCAAATCTATGCTCCACATTAAGCTCTGCATAAAAACAATGTTAAAGTTCTCACACACGGGTACTCATGAAGGACCATTTGGCCTTTTGGATGATTAGCCTAAATTGTTTTCAGGTCTGTCGTGCACATTAGTATAATGACAAAACCAGAATGGAATATAGTCTGCAGTGCTCAAAAAGCTGCAAGAAATATGTATTTGCCTCTGTCATATATAGTTGACTATGTGAACACCCATGTATGGTAGACAGTTCCTGAATAAATTCCTGCCTGCAAACCAAAGTTGGTGGAAATCTTGCTTATGCATGGCTATAGAACTTGTTCTTTAAAAGAATGGAAATGCAGTGAGCCTATTCATGTACTGCTTCAACTGATACATGAAATCTTCAATTACTTATTCAGATTTTTCATATTAACTCTTTTAAGTCTTTTCAAATACACTGCTGCTCTATGTACATGGCATAGTCAGTGCTGATCATACCATATGATACAGCTTTTTTCATGGTTGCAGGAAAGGAGACGTGCAGATATTCATATACAACTTCCTTTGCAGAAATGCCTGTATTTAAAGTAAAAGGAAATTAAAATGAGATTCCCTTGTTTAGATAGAAAGT
This sequence comes from Scolopax mira, assembly GCA_004320125.1. Lineage (NCBI taxonomy): Eukaryota > Metazoa > Chordata > Aves > Charadriiformes > Scolopacidae > Scolopax > Scolopax mira. Next base: position 93,114 of record BJBW01006406.1, on the reverse strand, counting down.
GCAGAGGTTCATGACTAAAGTAATGTAATTCTAATTTTGACCTTTAGACAAAACATTTAAAAGCTTTCCAAAAATGACATCCTATTTACTTGGTGCCAGTGCTGCCTCAGTTTGCATTGTTTTAATTACTTAAAGAATAAAACAATTATAGATTTATAGTATATGCATGATATACCATATCCGTTATAACCCTAACTCTCATCACAGCTGCTTTAATTCAGATGACGATGTGCTGGACTTCACAAACCCATTCCTTACAGCCTTACAGTCATGATCCTAGAAACACCTGGGCACACAAATGGATGTGTGTGAGCAGTTTCAGTGTGATTCAGGGAACTACAGGGATGTGGAAGATGCACAAGTACATTTGCTATTCCATATTTCACGTTGTTTGCCAATCTCCATTCTTTAAAATTCTCCCCTAGGTATCTTGAATTATCTTTTATTTCAGTATTTTCAAAGACTCCCTATCAAGAAGAGGGTTTCCTTGGAGATTTTGAGAAGATTTTGAGCTCACTGAAGTCAAGGGAACTATGCTGCTTTATGCAAGCTGAGGATCTAGTTTGATAGTCTCATCTTTGTGAATACAGAGCAGAATGAATTTATTCAAACTTATGAAAGCCACATGAATAACTTTGTTTGAACAATTCTGTTGTATCCCCTCTGCATTTACAGTGTAATTCAGCACACTGAAATTAATTTTTCTTCCCTGATTGTTTTCTACAGACACTGGAAATGTTGATGAGTATAATATAGTTTTAAATGGTGTGCCTTGTTTATGCTTTTTTTCTTTATGGTCCATTACTGTAGGATTTGAGTGGAACCATATGATTATAGTTTTAGGTTGTCATGCAAATGGACTCATTTTGTTCCATTTCCCATTCCCCTTACCGTCCTTGTCAATGCGATGGATAAATTTTGCTCTGTGTTCTGTTCCTCATAGACTTGCAAGGCTGTCATCAGAGTGGATTAATCTTCTGCCTGTGTTATCACAAAATTCTCTGTCCTAACAATGACTTATCTCTGAATTTAAAGCCTGATACACTTTATGTTCAATCTGTAGACTTAGTCCTGCAACAAAAATTGTAATGAGAGCTAAAAGTTCTACAAAACTAATCCATTCTTATCACAGTCTTTGAATTGTAATTTCATAGATTTCCTTGAATACAGAATTTTACTGCACAATACCAAGAAAGAACATGGTAGAATAACATACTTGAAATTTCAATTTTAAATGCCACCTAAAGTAAACTTCCAAATTGTTTAATTAAGTGACCATAACCATATTAGAGGTTATTGCCAGCACAACTGCTACACAAGCAGTTCCTTCAATAAAAGCCAGGTTGTGGACAAACTGTAACTCAGCAGCATGTAAAAGCACCATTAAAAATAATGATAATGGTAGGACTTAAACCCAGAATAATACAAATTTTAGAGTTACTGCTTCCACATATAATCCCCTAACTCTCCCTTTCATGTTTAGCCATTGCACAATTTTTAAACTGATGTGTGGTTGCTATGCTTGCTTGTAATTTATTCTTTTCTCAGGGTTCTCATGCTGGTCTACATTACAAAAAAGATGTTTTAAACATTTCTTTAAAATATATATTTATGTGTGTGCTCAAGATGCTAGATGAAATAAGAAATGTTTAATATTTCTTGCTCTCTGATGAAATGTATAAAAGGCCAAAAGAAGCTGATTTAAGCTACTCTGGATGAAAATAAAGTCTTCTAAACTTTCAGCTCTCTTGATGTTTTATTAGCATATTATATTTATCTACATGGGGATTTCAACATGAAGAAAAGATATTAGTGCTAGACTATGTTAAACGGAAGTAAGGGCTTCCAAACGACTTCCTAAAGATGATTTACAGAAATTCCCGTGTTAACCATTTCATTTACATATTCTGTTTGTTTGACTCCATAGTTGGCAATTTTGGCCAGGAACCTAGTGCAAATTTTTGCATGTCAACTCTGTGATTTTTCTCACCACACTTTATGAAATGCCTCCTAGAACTGGCAGGAGGCCTGAGACTTGCTGTGTTAAACTGCCACAATGCTTTCCCATAACTCAGCTGTGTTTTGCCAGCTCCATTTTTAAACTGCCATGAGAGCAGCCTGGAAGACACACTGCTCACTTACAGCAGTCTTTAATATAAACAGGATAATGTCTTGCATTGGCATTCACACAGTCAGATGAATTTGCCTTTGTAGCTTTGGAGGAGTAGCATTATGGTTTCAGGAGAAAGAAATCTGGAAGATGAAGTAAAAAGCAGTGTGTGGCTTGTTGTGGTTTTTGTTGTTGTTGTTGTTTGTTTGTTTGTTTGTTTTTTCCTTTAGAGGCAAATGCTTTTACAAAGTGCAACATTGCTGCTTCACTTGGCGAGCTGTGAATGCCTGATAGGATAGGATGCAATCCTGGGAGAAAAGCAGTGCTGAAGAATTTTATGCTGAAGAAGGTGAGGATCCTACTAAGCTGTTCAGTGCCCATTTGAAGTGACAGAATATCCATGTGAAAACCCTTTTTCTTCCCAAAATTTAAAGCTGTAGAATACCCTTGTTGCCTACAATACAGATGAAGCAAAAATGTGAAACACCTGTTCCCTACAGGCATTAAACAAATTCAGCTAGGCAGCCAACATACAGTGCTGCCACTGGGTGAGAAATGACTGCCTCAGAAATGGAAGAAGACCTGGTTAGAAGGACAATTCTAAGGATAAAACCTGTCTTGAAATAAACAAACCATCTGCTTTGCCATGAGCTCTCTGCTATGACACCCACACGTCTCACTTTGCACTCACAGTATAAAGAATGTTTTAAGAATTATTACAGTTTCTTAAGAAGCATTCTGAGTTCAAACATTAGCCCATCAATACACACATCTATATGTCATGCAGCGTTTCAGCCCCAAAGCTCTCTCTGCACTATAGCGCTGACATACAGCTCAGTCGTGGGACCCATCTTCCATTCCTGGGTTTTATATGCTCCAGCGCACAGAAATAGCTGTTCATGAAGAGCTCTCGCCTGTCTGGTAGGTCATATAGTTTATGATCACTGTTAAAAGCCTCCTCCTCCCCAGATCTCAGTATATATATAGAAAGGGTTGTTTTCTTCCCTTTATGGTATTTTGGGAGCCTGTCGCCATTTATTGGGTGCCTGTCAGGTTGCAGGAACTTGTGAGAAACTTTCCAGTGTGTTGGTAAACACATGGTATGTGTGCATTGGCAGAATGGCTCACCAAAGTACTCTGCATTTCCCAAGGAAACAGGCAGGTTTTGGGAGCACTGGCTGAGGCTTAGTCTTGCCCTGTCATCAGTCACTGTGTGTCACAGAGCATTTTTCCTTTGATTTGGCACTGGGAGTAGGAGCAGGAATTACCATCTCGGGTTTATTTACTCCAACACCATCTTGTAGACGTTTACTTTTGTGACACTCTTCCAGATGGGACTGAACATGCAGCTCTTTGAGTCCCAGAGCTCTACAGATGTCCAGATGGAAGACTAGGGAGCACAGCAATCGGTGTGTAATTGGGTAAGTGATAGACCTGCTGCAAAGCAGCATTACCTCAGCCTTAAGGAGGATTAATTACAAAAGACCTATGATGCCAATTAATTGTCTTTAAAAAATTGTGTGTGGATTCAAGGCACTTTCAGTCAAAGAAGCTGCAGTTAATTCAACATAATGCACCTACATAAATAAGCAAGTGTTGCAAGATATTAAGCACTTTATATATAACACAAATGGAAACATCCAAGTTATTTTTTTTGCAAATGCATTCTGCAAACAGTAAGAAACTGATCCCCCCCGCCACCAAAGATGGTCTTCCTAAAGCAGACTGTAACCTCTAGTTTTTTTCTCATATAGAGCACCCAGTGCTGAATTCTGAATGTGAAGTTTGATCCCAAAGTGCTGATAAAATACAGCTGATTTCTCAGCTTAGGCTGACAAGATTTATTCATGCTTAAAAAAATAACATCTCAAGTGACAAGCCCTCAAGATTTCAAAGGAAGCCTAAGAGAGTTTTGTTCAATCAGAAGGTAACAGAGATGCTCTTCCTGACACATCGCTGCAGTCTCAATGGAATAAGATAGACACCGAGGAGCAGGAAATACTACTGATCAGGTTAACATGGAAACTTTCTTTGCAAGCACTAATTGGAATGCAAATCTTTGTACCATAAAGAACCTGAGCTATGAATAGAGCATTGGAGTTTAATTGATTAAATCTGTCAGTTTCTAAAAAAATAGAAATACATGATCTATGACTGACTCCCAATAGTTTTATTAATCGGTATATGATGCTTCATCTTCCTTAGAGATACAGGTATGATACACTGTATATTTTTACACTTAAGTGTATTTCCTGTGAAAAGCATACAAGAAAGAGTCTAATTCATAAGGTGAGTTGGAATGTGCCTGGCAATGGGGCTCTGGCACTGTCACCAGCTGAACAGTTGAGGGAGCAGAGGTATACAACAGCAAGAGGTGAGGCTGGTGGTGACCGAGTATCTTTGAAGTATAGAGGTTTGCCATTGTTTCATAAAGAAAATGACAATAAAACATATTATATATAAGCTTGTGAAATACCAGGAAATCAAAGAGAAAGAAAAAAACAACCACCCTACCTTAGGATAATCACTATTTGAATTTCATTACCAAATAAGTTTTAGCACTAGAATGATCATATTTTCCCAAATTTTCTGCTGTAAAAGGCTAACAAATTTATGAATCTCATACTGAGCTATGCACTCACCTTTGGATGGGTATGATGGAATGTATGGGTGTATGTGTGCAAAAAGAATGCTGGCCCATCTGCACATTGCTTATCAGCATGCAATGTGTCAACTTCTGCCACAGCTGCTTTCTAATTATCTCAGGTAGGTTAGTTGCAAAAATCATATATCTATAAGACACTCTAAAGATATTCACTTTCACTTATGAATCCTCTCCCTTATTTCCTCAAAGTAAATTATATTTTTCTCAAATCCTGAACAAACAGTTATGAGAGCATGAATCGGAACTTTTGAAAATTATTGTAATTAATGGAAAGCCTGTAAAATCTTTACCTATCCAGGGGCATGTATAAAATCCTGCAATGAAGTGTCACTTAAAATTACAGTATAAATTAAAGCTGAACTAGAATGCATTTGTTAATTTTCCCTCCAACTCCCAACTAAAAAAAATTAAAATAAATACTTTATGATCCTGTAATCCAAAATAACAAAACTCAGGTATATAGCATGATGCATGGTATCATGCTGTTTCATTAACTGCTATATGACTTGTGTTTTATTACTGGAATAATATTTAATAGATTATGCTTGCACTTTGTGTTGCATACCTGGTCTCACATTATAGCACAGAGATTTATTCTTTAAAGAAGAGAATATGAAAAGAGGAAATAAAAAAGGTAAATCAATAGGCTTATGTTTCTACTCTGTGTATAACCACATGAAGCTTTTCTGATTTTCTAGCAATTTCAAAAAGCCTGAAACAGTTCCAAAAAAAATGAGTCAAAATGAGAAATCATGAACTGCCTGAAAACATATCATTTTAAAAATTAAAGCAGTAAAGAAGAAAATCTGCAAATAAAAAAAATCCTTTCAATTTAAAATACTGAAATATCAAGATATTGAATCAGAGTAAAGCATTTTGACTTCTGTTTCAGTTTTTGTTTAAACTTCCATCCATCTCCTCTTGACACAAACAATTCAGAGAAATTGGAATGGAACCAAGGGAAAAATCATTGCCACCTAATCAGTGTTTTCCAACAAAATTTGACCTACCTCTAGCTTTTTTCCCGATGCTTGGCAAGGAGATTAGTTTATTTATTAATTTTTCAAGTTTATTTTTTGTGTTTTTCTAGAAAAAAACAACCACAATTCGGGAAGAAGTACAGCATAAATATATTTGACAGCTCATGGAGAGATAACTTGCTGCCATTAATCCTGCTGGCTAATAACAACATAAATTTAGCCTACATAAAGTCCTTCTTCTGAGGATTCATAAAGTAAGATCTGTAGCGATTAAGTTAAAAGTTGGGTGGCTTGTTATCATGCAGGTGCATTGAGGCTTTGTGGGTGTGGGGAAGGTGTGGGCAACCTCTTGGGGATCAAAGCCCAAAGCCTGAGACAGCATTTCATGGCCAAAGCAACTGCAGCGACATGAAATTTCTGTTTGGCCATGCACCCAACTGTCCATCACGTACATCACCCAAATAAGAGCTTTGTGTCCAGGGAAAATTAATCCCATGGGTATGTGGCTGCCCACTTGTCCTTACAGAGGAATACATGTCCGGTGGGGACAGACAAATCAGAAATGTGAAATGTATACCATGGCTCCCCATTTAGGGGAATCCGGTCTTGAAACTTGTACAGTGTGTCTTTGTTCAAAATGTCAGAGCATCCAGTTTCAGGGCTCAGAGCATTTCAGTAGAGGAGAGAGTATAAATATTGCTATTTAATTAGCATTATACAATATGTTTCCTATACAAGCTGACATAACCGTCTATATTTCAAGCGATAGGTTTATATAGCAATGGTTGGGAACGAGCAGATTTACAGCAAAACCTACCATAAATAAACTTCCCCAAACCAACATCGGTAACACAAACAAACGATTATGTCTGTTGTCTGAAATGCAGCAAAATGCAAAGTTGTGGCAGGTGTGACACCTGATAGCTAAATTGAAATTTATAGAATACATATGGCAGAATTTCATTTTTCTTTTTCATTTAGTGATCAAAAACTAGATGACAGACAGTGTAAAATGAAAACAGATGAAATGAATTTCCACATGGATCCTGCCAAGTTTCATTTTCTCCACAAGTTTTTGGAAAGCCCAGAACCTATTCCCATGTGCATGGCCAGAATTTGCAGATTCTGTGCTTTACCTCTTCATCCTGCCATCTGACAGTTTGCCAAGTCCTGTGTGCTGCAGAGCGATTGCGAAGACAAGTCTGTTTATTATGGTACCAAGATCTTTCTGTCAGACTTGATAGTCTAATTTTTATATGGAGTATAAATAAAATATAATAATATATAAATACACGTGCACGTAGACATTAGTTATAAAAGTTTTGAAAGTCACAGTCATTATAACGCTTTCTCTGATGAAAGTAGAAAGACTGGATAATAAATGAAGTGTAATGGAAATCTGAGAGGAGTTTTTAAATGTGCGCTGAGGTAAAAGGTGAACCTAGTTAACTAAGCAACAGATCCTTTTACTTGTCCGATATGAAACAAGATTCTCTGAGGAATAAGTTTCAGACAGGCATGGAGAATTTATTTTTAATCAGCTTTAAAATACAGTCTATAATAAGCATGCCCTTAGGCAGTTATACTGTGCATGCCATCATAAAAAGGAAAAAAAAAAAGCAAAGCTTACAATGAGGCTTAAGAAAAATGGTCAAGTGGATGCTACTTTTTTAATCCGTGGTTGTCTTTGCCCCTGCTGAGAATTCCTATGTCATCTTTTCATCATGAGAGCTTGGCAAAGCCACTCAGTGGATGCTGTATGTTGGGACCCACAAAAATCAATACAGGGAATATGAAGGCAATTCTTAAAAGCTAATATATGAAACATTAAAAATCTATGCAGTATAAGTATAAGCCATGTATAACCTTACCAACTCCACAGCTCAAAAGGATCAAACACAGCAGAAATTGTAGTATATTGTGCACTAAAGTGAAACAACCTTTAAGGCTGAAGATTGATTCTTTTGGGAAAGTTTTACAATATAGGATATTAAGCACTTTAGATAAAAACAACATGTCTTCTCATAATAGGGAAATGCACTTTTGAAAGAAAGAAACAGGGCAGTGATCTTATGAACTTAATGAAGGGAATTAAGTTTACAGGGGAAAAGTTCAAAATTTATGCCTTTGCTATGAAGTATAAGAAAATTATCAGACAGATTTTTTTGCAGAGTATAATGTCACTCAATTCCAGCTTTGTAATTGGGATGTACTGGTTTGAAAAATGTTTTGTGTTTTCTTGAATACAACATAATTCATATAGCATTAACATTATGTTGATTAAAGCTTTATATACATCTTATACAGCCGATGAGCTCTAGAGCGAGAAAAAAAATTGCCTTTGACAATTTTTATGCACTGAAGTTATCACACTAAAATCAAGGTTTCTCTTTTGGGCAAAAATCAAGCAAAACATACAAGCATGCTACAAGCTATCCCAAAAAGATGTACAATCTATCCCCAAAAGATGAAAGGTGGACAGGTTTTCTGTCTTGGCTGGGTAGTTGGGAACCTGAGTACAGAGAAAGGAGGGGACATGCCAAGGTTATGTAGGAAGTTTTTGTGAAGACAGGATCTAAATATACATCTTGGGCATCTACTAGAGGGCACAATTTTGTTTCATTTTGAATATAAGTACTCTGCCTAATTCAGTGCAATCTTCCAAAACAATTATAGCCTACAGCGTACACACAATATCCTTGAAAAAAATTAACATGTATTTTGTATGCAATTCCTAACAAAATTATCCTCTTAATACCCTAGGATGAAATCAATAATAAATAAAGAGGTAAGTGAAAGGAATCATCAATACACAGGAAACATTAAAAATGGAATACCTTCACCAAAACCCAATCAGAGAATTAAAGCAGCCATTCCTGCACTCAACCGTACCAACTTGTCCCTGTACTGGATGACTGGATTAACAGGGCAAAAGAATCAAAATATAAGCTTACTTGGAAATGATCTCAGTTCCTGTACACATAAATACACAACGCCTCAAAAGAGATGTACTTTATAATTTTGCCACAGGAATAATATATTGCATGGTTCCTTTTTTAATTATTTCTTTGAAACCTATGGAAGTCCCCTGTTAAAACTTTTGCTCTAATGTGAAGTCACACTTTTCATTATTTAACATTTTAGTATTGTGGATTTTGTATTTGAAGAATTTAAGCTAAAACATTAAAACCCTTCTCCTTCAGAACAGAAGTGTATTAAGTACAGAACAGATTTGCATAAGACTTCTTAAGAGAGTGAGTGCAATTAAAAATGCCCCTAACACACCTGAAATACGTGCTAGCAGTCAAGAACTGAAGGAAGAAAATGAGATGCTTAAAAAGATAATGAACTCCTGTGTATAGTAGTAATGAAGAACAGAATTTTCAAAAATGTCCAAGGGAAAGAAAAACAGAAGACTAAGTAAGATTTCTGAATAACACGGAAGGGCAAACAATGACCAAGGACTTAGGAATGGAAAAATTCCTGTGCAAATACTTCTCTTCATCCTTTTAATAGGAAGGAGTCAGAAGCAGAGATGTATTGGGAGCAAAATCTGAGAAACCAAAGGGAAAATGTAAAACCAATTTTCATTAAAGAGAATGTAAACCTACACTTAAGAAAAATTAACCAAAGAAGACTTCAGGATCTGAAGGGCTTTGCTCCTTGGGAACAAGAAACTAGCTGAGATGTTAGCAGGGGGCACCTGACAGATTTTGCAGACCAGGCTCCACTACCCAAATGTTGAACAAAATGTAGTACTTGAGTTTAAACAGAGAGGAAAGGATGAGTGACCGGGACATGTAAACTTTTAACCTGGCTTTTGTTCCAGGTGAAGAACTTGAAAGGATCACAGAGGAATTAATTTATGAGAACTGATGGAGTGGAAAGCATCTCAGCAGAGTTGGCCTGGGTTTGCTGAACTCAGGCTAACATTACCGATCGACTTTTTCCACATACTAAATTGGGCAAAAAAGGGTGAGGTAAAATTAATCTGGACTTCAGCAAGATGTTTTGATCTAGCTGCAATCAGATGAGCCACTGAGGTAATGGAGATGAATTGCTGGCTCAAGATGATGATATGGTGGATGGTGATTAGTTTTCAGATAGAGTATTATTGGGCTGAGTCATGCTTCAGCTCAGCCAGCACTGTACTACATAATCTCTAATGATTTTAAGGCAGTGATTAATTTGGTCTTGATCAAATCTGTCATTGGAATTGGGAGCAGCAATAAATAATTATTTCCTTAGAGTTGATGTTATATACATTAAATACATCTGAGGAGGATTCTGGGTCTTGACAGAGCAGCAGTTATGAGCTCTTATGTCAAGGAATGGAAGAGGTGCTGAGTCACAATCTTTAAATCCATTTTTTAAGTGTTATTTAGAAAATTATTGCAAAGATAGTGATGGGGGGGAAGCAGTGGATAAAGTAGGGGAAGAATGCACATAAAAAGGACATCGAAAAGCAAGTTTTCTCCTGGGATGAATACATAGGGAATTAAGTTACATTTATCTCATAGTAATATGTACCTGTGCAAGCTGAGTACAAAATACTACCAAGCAGGAATGCCTGAAGTTTCTCACCACTTTTAGGAGCATGACAGACTGCTTGCGATACTGAGTGGGAGAATTCAGGTCAGCAGCATTCCTGATCCAGAGAGAAGCTTCAAAGCAATTCTAAATTGCCTCAATTATATTTAGAATATGACAAACTACACATTTTATGTTCAAGTGGATCTTTTTGTAAATGACATCACAAAGGGAGAAGCAGTTCATGAAATGGAAATTTAACATGAAATGCAGATTTCCGCAGTTGAGATGGAATTGAGCCTTCCTTCTCACAACAGCCTTACCAAAGCTCCACTTTGCCAGCCAATAACACCATTCCACATAGCCCCATCCATTATCCTCCATCACAATGTCCAAGCTGGAATTTAGAAAAGATCAAAGTGTATTACTACTTGGAGACTCAAATAATTAATTTGCCCTTGTGTAGGGGAGAGGTTAAACAGTGCCTCTTGCAATACACTAGCATTGTTATTCCTGCAGTGAGTTTCAGATTCTCCTCTCCAAGTAGGGAACAACCTTTTGCCTGTTGGTTTTACCATTTCCCATTCTTTCTGGTGTGCAGGGTATCCCCAGAAGAGCAGACAGCAGCTCATAGGAGACACTGATCACTGTATGAATACTCTGAACCAGCCCTGCTTTCTTACAACTGGATTGATTTGATGGGGAAAAATGCTTTTCAACAGCAGAAATGCTGGCGGTAGCAATGTTAAGCTGATTTGCCTCAATATGCTCATTCAGAAATCAATCATTCTGGTTCCAGTCCAGATCTGCTGGAACTGGAATACCGATTTTTGTTGCCTGATATTGTCTTTATTTTTCCTTTGTATATACAAAATTTTGTATTCCCATCCCTCTAACAAGACACGTTTTTACCTTTTCCAGTCCCCTCTGCCTGACAGTAAAACACATCAACCTCTCTGTATTTCATGTAAAAAGAGATTAAAAAGAAAAAACTGTGGCTTTGGCCAATATTTTGCCGTTACTTATATTCTCAGATATTGCTACTTGACAGTAGGTACCTTTTCAAGAATATTTCTCCCCGCTTTTTAGTGTCTTCTCCATGGAAATGAGGAAGGACAACAACATTTTCTTTTGGAGTGTCTGCTGACCTGACAACAAAAGAGACAACAAAAGTTGGCTTTATTTTAGCTAATTAACCATACGCCTGACATCAGTAGGATATGCGCCCTGTTGAGAGAAAAGAATAGCCCCTGATTTTATGGAGATCTTTACCAGGCTATGGGCTTGGCTTATGATCTGCACATGGAACTTTTACCGATGCTTACAGGTTTGTTGGAACATTTCCTCTGTGCTTATGCTAATACCAAAACAGATGAGAAAAAGAAGAAACATGGTTTTAGCTTTACCTCCATAGAAGGGACCTATACTATAACATAACATAGCATAACAACATAATATAACCAGAATAAGATAGACATAATATTACAAGATTATGGTCCAAAACATAGTGATGTTCTACATTTCTTGATACAGTGGAAAGAAGATTCTGACACCAGAAACATTTGTGCATTTGTTTAACTTCTACTAATAATAGTACTAGTCCTTTCTACTGGCCTCATCACATATTTAAAGTAGAGTATAAAACCAAAGAATTCACAAAGCCAGAAACATGAGTCAGGGTTTACATGGAGAGAACTGAGGTCCAGAGGGATTAAGTGAGTTGCCAGGAAGTGACTATATATCAGAAGTAAAATTGAATTCAGACTTCTGAGACACAGTCATCCCACTAAATCACAAGAGCACATTTCCTCTATTTAATCATTAGATAAAAAATTAGGTTGAAGAAAAACTTAACTTCAATTTATTTGGAAGCCTCCATTTTTGGGCCAGATTTCCAAAGTGGTATCTTTTTTATATACAGAGGCTTATCAAATTCAGAAGGGTAAATGCTTGACAAAAGTGCCAATTGAAGTCTGATTTTCTGCTAGCTTGTTTGGTGCTTTTTTTCTCTCCTAAAAATAGTTCCTAAAATAATCTAAAATTTCAGCTGTTTATACCTCAAGTAGATAACAGCCTGAAATATGCATACCTGTTTCTAGCGGATTGGAATCACAATGTAACTACGATTTTATTACCATATCTTTTGTTCTCTTGGTTTCTATTTCAAGGGGTTGATCAAAATTAATGTGGTCTCTCTACCCAATGGCATTTATTTTGGTTATAAGATTAGAAATGTAAATTTGCAATAAAAGAAGAAAATAGGAAGCTGTTTTTAATGAATATTTTACACATGACTAATTAACAGAATCCCCTACAGGAATTTGGAAGTAATAAGGAATTGACTGAAAATAAATTAAAAATTAATAAAGGGGTCTCCAAACAACTTTGTTTATGAGCATTACCAGTTGCATTCTTAGTTATGAATATTTCAAGCTGCTTTGCTATTCAGGATGTTTTATTCTTGGAGTGTTCATAATTTTAGAGGTGATTAGACAAAAAAGAAGAACAACACAAAACAAAATGTCTTGAAATGATAAAACCTACCTGGGGAAAACTTGCTAATGTACAAATAATAGCTTAATATCCATTGCTTTTGTCTAATAATACCTGCGGTATGATGTTCCTCTTAATCTTCAGCTTCTAAACAAAGTGAACAGAAATGCTCACTAATTCATTGAGAAAAATGAAAAACTTTACCGCAATATTATCTTAAGACAAGAACTGCAGACACGCAGCTGAGCATAGTCATCAATAATTGTTAGCTGAGCCTGGAGAGGAGCTTTGGTGTATGCATGGGCTGTTACAGCAGTCAGAGCTGGTCCAGCAACAGTTTGTGGATGGATGTGCAGCATGGAGACCCATCTGCACGAACAAATGGACATGGACATGGACATGGACATGGACATGGACAAAACCTCCATGAACATGTTTTCCTAATAGTAGAAAGCATGGCCACCACTTAGCTATTCTCTTCCCATTTCCTCTGCTAAATCTATGCATCAAAAAGATTGCAAGCAATGTGACAAAAAATTATATCCCCTTGATTACAGTATATCTTCATTTATATTAGTATAGCAGAAATGTTACAGAAGGGGAAAAACACATGAATGCCAAGTGCTCTCATATGTCTTTAATATTTTAGCTTGCTAAAAATATTTGAAATAAAAGTGAAGTGATTTGAATTTGAATTCTGTGGTATTGCCTCTGATACAAAAACTGATATAAAGATTTTCTCAGAGAATTTAAGCTAAACCATCCTGCACCTTTAGCTGTGGAAGGTCAGGATATAAATGTGAAGAACGGAAAAGAAAAGGAAAAAGATTACCACCTCAAAATAAAAAAAAAAAAAGGTTAGACCTCACTGTTAGATGATCCAAGATGACCCAGTAAATTTAGGTATCTTTATAGCAAAGACAAATTACAGCAAAACTAGCAAAACTAGAATAAAAAAATAAGAATTGAGTGAGGTGTTTGTTTGTTTTTTGGGTGGTTTTTTTTTTTTTTAATTCAAATAGAAACGAAACCGAGGCAGATTTTGCACAGCTATTCGGTTTTTTGTCTCTCAGTTTTAAGGACTGAAATCTCATATGCTATCACTGGGAATGGAGTTCCAAAAAAGTGACACAGATGATTATTAGCTTTTTTTAAAGCAATGGTGCTTCTTGAAGATATCAAATGTTAATAGAGAAACTACTTGGAGACGTATCTTAAGAAGTAAAGAACCAACACATTTAGTGTAATCTATGAAGATTGCATGAAGCTCCCTTAATGACAGCTTGACTCACTGCCCAGCATAAAATGACTGATGCAGTATTTTTGTGAACCTATTCCCCCAGGGTAAATGTTAGTAAAGAGTGTCTTAGCTGTAGTCATTGGTGCTATCATTGTTGTAGTAGAAGTAATAATAATAGTAACAATAATAACAATACTTAAAATTACAATAATATTTGGTCATACATCTTAGTGTACGAAATCATAATTCTTCACATCAGTGGCACAGTTTCTCTACCAGAGCTAAAAAATCTTTCTTAGCTCAGTCCCTATAAAATATTTGGGCAGGTATCAGTTCCATTTTGCTTCAGATTCCAGGCAACTACATGCCAGAGAGTGCAAGTCACTAGTGTTCGACGAGTCTCATTGAGGCTGTATCAGACAAGATATATATGTCATCTCAGCTTCCCCCCCAGGTAGATAGATGAATAACAAGAGGATGCTGCTACCTCCCATGAAAAAATTACCTTAATAGAAAACAGGATTAAAAAAAATAAATTGAAGAATCAATTCCACCTTCCTTCAATTCACTAATTGCTTTTACACGTTCGCTTCCACCTGAGAAGGCTAAAGTAGCTTAGATCATACATAGAATTAGCATACAGGGTGTGAGCTCGTTCCTTGAAAATATTCTACAGATCTCTTAAGAATAAAGAAGACTATGACTGCATCATGGTCAAATGCAAAACTTCTCTTAAAGTCAGTAAGAATCCATCACATTTCAGGCATGGCAGTTCTAATCATAAAATGACAAGTCTCTGCTCCAATACACAGAGGCCTTGCAACTTCTCCGTGACACATCGAAAGACCATATATTTCCCTGATTGACAGCATGGCTAAATAATTTTGTTTAATCTTTAAAAAATAGAAGTACTTCCCTGTGTCTTTCATTATGAAACATACAAAAATCATGGACATTTTGCAATAAAACTTGGCCTTAGGCACACTTAGATGAAACCTGGGAAAGCTCCTAAGCCTCTGAATTCCTATCTGAGCACCACAATCTTCTGTGTCAGTAGTTCAAAATAACGCAATGTACGCTTGAAAAGCCAAGGAATTTTCTTCAAGTGTGAAGATGCTGGTTAGTCTCTGATTTCTTTTTGCAGTGGCCTCATCTAACAAAGAACCAACAAAATAAAGGTTCAAACAGTTTTCACCAGTCTGTAAATGTGATGTGTTTCTTAAAAACAAGTAGCTGATTACGATGATTTAGCTATCACTAAAAGCTTTAATTAAAACCTAAAATATATCCTCATTGTGAAAAGAAATTACTGTTTCTGAGGTTTATTGATAAGGGCATTTATTAAGGACTTCTGAGCTGATTTTCTCTTTTGAAGATAAGCTCCAAACAGCAGTTGTTGGACATTCATTATATTCTCAACAGCCTCTAGTTCATTTTTCCCCTTCCTAACGGAAATCCTTTTTTAAATATTTTTTTTTAAGGCAGGATATTAGTTATTAAGGCAGTTGAGTGTTTCTGACTGGTTTGCAAAGACTAGATCAAAAAATGGTTGAAATTTAAATATCAATAGCTGCCAGTAAACATTGGCAAGGACTCCAAACATTGGCAAGAACTTTTTATTGAAAGAAATAACACTCGTCTTCTTGTTGGGAATTAACGCCTGTAGCTGCAGTAAGAGTGGAGCCTTGTGGCAGGAGCTCACCAGGAGCACGGTGTAACCATCAGCATTAATAGGGCTGCGGTGCTAGAGGAGTCGGCAGGTAGTGAATGAACAGCTGGGGAACAGTTTGATTCACAGATGCTTCAATATTGCTAGAAAGGCCTGTGGTGAAATTCATGGATGTTTTACAAATAACAAACCCATAGCTATTCCAGCTGTGAATAGTCAAGTTGCAAATAATATTTTGAAGGTCCGGGCCAATTTTCCCCAGAGGTACAACATATTGCAGACGATAGCTACGGGGCTCTGCAATACATTTTCCCCGCAGGAGTGGGTGGAAGGAAGGAGGTGCCGCCTCTCCTCCCCTCCCATGAGCACCCCAGACCATGCACAGTTCCCATCACATGGCAGGGAAGAGCCAAATTCAACTGTGTCTTTTTGCAACCAGCTGTCAGAATGTAAAAAACATTGAACATCAAACCCTTCAAACTATTCCACCAAAGAAATGAACCTTTCCTTTAGGTAAAGGAAAAGCCAAATGAAAAGATCAAATACAGTTCCTGATTGACACTTTGCAAGAGTCCTTTTTTAAAAAACAAAAGCGCAATTTGTATATATTTTCTAAGGTTTTGATGTATAAATTCTTGAGAAAACTCTGGCAAAAATTTCTCACAAGACATATGTAACAGGGAACTAAACAGTAAACCAGACTTCTCAGACGATATTGTTTAGTGCAAGAAAACTGAAAACAATCAGAATAAACAGTGAAAAGTAAATGAAAAATTTGAGGTCTTTCAGGCATAACTTCCACAGGTTATCATACTACAATGAGTCTCCATAGAAGATATTACAGGGTGCAACTCCATAATTTGTATTTATAGAACAGGAGCAAGTAGGTGATCAGTAGACATAGTAATAATTTGCACTAGCCATTGTGGAAATACTTATGAATTACAATTGTAATGTTCTCTTATTATTAATTGAGAGAAATTACTAAATGTTGGAAAATGGCGTGCAATACAGGCTTATAAGAACATATTAACCATATATACAGAGTCATGCTCCATGGAAGTAACATAATTCCTTTCCTAAAAAAAATAAAAATAAGGAGTAGTAATGATTGGAAAAGCAGAAGTCTGTCCATGTAAAAGGAGCTAGCGATTATAAAAAATGGATTGAAAAATGTGTTTAATTGACATTTCTAGCATCTGTTTTATTTTCAACTTCAATTAGGAGCCAAATTCAAAGAAAAGAACTGTTTTGGTTTTTAGTCAAGTTAGATTTTTCTGGCTTAAGTTCATTTTTATTAAATGTAATTTTACTGACTTCTATTTATTTATTTATTTTTATGGCCCAGTGTTTTTGTAGCACATTTTTATCTTGCATATGTGGGTGAATTTTATGTAAGTAATATTTCCAAACTCTGACATGCCTTCCTCCCCTTTCTCTCCCCACCCAAACCAGCAATCCATTATTTTACTCCATTGTCTCTCCAATGCATAAAGCAATGGGCAGAAATTATTTAGTATTTTACTCCAGTCTCTCAGCAGATCTCTACCTGCAACAAAATGAACACAATTTCCTTCCCTATCATGAATCTAACCACTAATATGTTTATGTCTCTGCAGACACTCTCTACTCTATCTTCTGTCCTGTCCCCAGGCTTCCTACTTGCATGCTGTCCAAAATAGCAATTCAGCCTATTTGTGACCTTGTGGGTACTTCACCTTGCTCTGGCTGGTTTTCTGAAGCCTCTTGAAACTTCTGGCAATGCATGTGGTGAATTGCCACTGACCACAGTGATGCTTGTGGTGGGTCATGCATTGTACTAGAAATATTCCAAATGCTCTGGAGTTCTACAGATCAAAATTCACACCCTAAATCAGTTCAGGGGCCTATAAGAAACCAGTGTCTATTGCCTACTTACTACTGGGAAGCCTTGCTAAATGGGCAGCCTCCTGCATACAGCAGTTTAAGTATGATTAACTAAGACATAGCTGTGTGTTGGTTCCTTGCAGAAACTAAAGTTGGGATCAGAGAAACAGAATCCTTATTTGAAAAGAAAAGGTCGTAAGATGTGAGCAGGTGCCAAGCAATTTTTGTGTTTAATGACAGCACAGTGACAAGGACAGAGCTTTTTAAAAGAAAATCAACTATTCACTGTAGCAGTGAGTTCAAATAAGCTGTATTTTATTGCTTATTTTTCTTGTTGCATTACCCAGGGATGGTAATGTAATTTGCTAGTGCCACCTGCCCTATTCAAATACATTAAAAAAAGGATTCTTTGCTCTCTTCCGAAGAACATAGACACTTTGTCCTTTGATCTCAACTTTTATTAAAAATCATGTTTGGATGTTTGATTTGTTTTTACAATGAGTAGGCAGGCAGTGTTTTGCAGTGGGTTTCCATCATCAGATATTCACTTCTATCATTCACTTTTAAATAAAGTATAAAGTGTTGGCATGGAAGGAAAGTACAAAGCTATTTTAAAATGAAGCACACTGATTAAAAATGAATAAATATATTCAAATAATGAATCTGACTATAACAGAAGCAAAAGTCTACATTCCAGTGCAGGCTATGTATGAAGAACACAAATGTTTACCTTAAGTTTCTATTTAACTCTACTGACAACTATTCTCAGTGTCACTGAAATACCTATACACCCTTTTCATTCTCTTTCCCTGATATATGTGCATATATGTATGTCTAGGTATTATATGACAGAGAAATACTAGTACTGGTGCTCCTTCTGAAAACATAACTCTGATTTGGGCCACAACCCAAAAGCCTGGGAGACTGAATTACTTCATCTCAGTGTTTTCAATAAATGGTATTTCTGTGCTTACAAGAGCTGAATCCCAGGAACTGAACTGAGAGTGAGGTTAAATCCTTACACCTGTCTTGCCTGAGACCATCCCCCTTTGGTAGCATATTTAGGTCCTTATAAGAGATAATTAAGCCCTAAAAGCATTTTCATGGAAGGCCTTTGAGCATTCATGTACATCACATCAGGGCTGGAATGTGTAGCTTGCTGATCAAGTCCTTTTTTCTCATAACATTAAAGTATTTCTTTTTTATTTCATAATAGTCCTTGAAACTGCTCTTCTATCCACTAAAAACTATAGCAGAGTCCATTAGACTGCTATATGAAATTGGATGGGCATTAAACTGAAAAATCTATGTTTAAAGTCTTGCCTTCGTGCAAGCTGGCTTTACACCTGGACTGACCTATAGCAAATAGTCAAGACCCTAAGAAATGGCATGATGGGCCATTTTATAAATGGAAACTTGCAATCGATCAGAAGAGTTTGCACTTCATTGATCAGCTAAGATGAGAAAAAAGATCTGTAAGTGCAATTCTGAAAGTCAAGGGAATTCTCACACATCTTGTTTACCTGGAGCAGAAGCTAAAATGCCTGGGTTCCTCAGCACTGTGGAGCTCAATTTAAATATTCATCAAACTTTTGAAATACTGCCCTAAAACAATTTGTAGCCAAAACGTCAGACAAAGGAAAGAGCTAAACATCTGACCGACATGAGAGTTTATGAACTGTTAACATGTTGTAGAAAATCAGCTTGCATTTCACATGAAATGAATTACTTTTTGCACAAATATTGGCAATTCTAAAGGTACACAGTAGGTAGAAATACTACATACTTGCCAGCATGAATTATGGTATCAGACATATATAGTAGTTAAAAAGATATCTCTCAGAAAAAAAAAAAAGACATATAATTTCAAATAAAACCTGTATAAATGATAGTATTGGATTTTGGCCAGAAGCATCTGTTATCCAGCACCTTATCAAGTTGAAAGCTCTCATTTCTGGTGAATGGTACACTGAGGGAGGAAAGATGGCAAGAAAACTGAGGACTGTAAATACATTGAATGGTTTCTTTTATAATGGCGTGTTGCTAATGACTCCCGAGTTAAGACTGGGTTGAGATTTGCATTTAAATCAAGGCTGAAATCCCCTTGTTTCACACTTTAATGCTTGAGTAGTCTCTAAATTTGGCACAGCCAACTTCAGAGAAGAATTTTCCTCATTATTTTCTTTAGTAAATATTTACTACATAGTTATTAAATATTTGCAAAGAAAAGTTGCAAACAAAACAGCTTTTCTTTTGTGTCTCATTTTCTTGTGTTTTACAATACTCAAGCCTAGAAAATTTCACAAATATGTAAGTGCACATATGTGTATGTACACACCTTACATCCCTTCACGTATCTTTTACCTGGTAACTTACTGTCAACATAGATCATTCTAGAAATTCTACATTAGGGACAAACCACTGTTTTGTTAAATCAACAAACCTACTGGAGCTGTATGTAGAGGAGACCCTTCATCCAAACTCATATTTTAAATAAGGTAAGTCTCTTGTCGCCTGGGTTCACTAGTCTTTCTTTTTTTCTGTGTGGAGCCATGCAGCTCATCATATATATACTATTATTATTATATTTGTATTAAAGTTTGCTGTTAGAATCATAGATTTTTATGATTGCATACTTTGATCCATAAAAATGGTGTAATCATAACAGTTACAGGAAAATAACACTCTGTGTTGTTGTAGAGATGCACAGCAAGGTGGCAGAATTACAGAACTGACCCACAGCTAATCATAAGAACTAGAAAACTGGGTTGTGAAATCAGATGGAATCTGTGTCATTTATGTAGTTCATTCATTTCTACTCTGAAGGTTTTTTTTTGCAGACCTGCTGTTAGCATTGCAATTCCTTCATTTACTCCCCTTTTTTATTCCAACAGCCGAACTCCCCACTGCAGAACGGCCCATACCCAACAGGCTTCATCACTTGATGAAGTGTAAGTGTACTAAGCCAGAAGTGACTGATCGGACTCAAGTCAGGCAAGAGGGGAGGATTTGAGTTAGACTAGGTTAAGAAATCTAATGTTTAAGATGGGGAGGGTTAAGGATGAGGCCAAGGAGAGAAATAATAAATCAAATGCCAGCAGAATATTAGGTAACTTCAGAGCTTATTTGCCTTTCAGAGCTTGCATTACTGGGATGTACAATCTAATAACCCCATCCATGGAAAAGAAAACAAACAACAAACCTGTATGGACTTCATACAGCATAGCAAATATTTGGCTTAATGTATAATATTACAATTGGATTATGAATGAAGGGTGGAATTTCTCTTTGATTAACTGGAGCTGGATTAGTAAAGAAGTAGACCCAGATCAAACAGTTTGTGGACTTAACACAGTTCTTGAGAAGTGTAGCAACTAGCAAAAAATGAGAGAAAAACATTTAAAGAGCATAATGAATAGTTTGTTGCTTCAGAGGGAGAGCCTCCAAAGAGCAGTGAACCTAGGGTACAAGTGAGAGGTTGCCACATTGAGAAGAAGCACTGAAAAACTGTGTGCTGGAGGGATTTTCCCTTGTGTCCATCATGTTTCCTCCAGTTCCTCCACTGTTCTGTGTGAAAGACCCTTCTTTTTTTCAATTACATGAAAGAGACAAGAAGAGATAAAAGCCAGGTTCAGGAAGTTATGCTGCCCAGATAATGACCCTTTCTTTGTTAAAATTCCTAAATGTGAAATCCCAAAGAGAACAAATTCAGCCTCTCATCTTCTATTTCCCTTCCTCCTTTTGTTCATGTTGCTGTCAGTCTCTTTGACACATTCTTCTTCAAACACTCCCTATCAACTCTAATATTTCCCAAGAAGGAGACTCTTTTATGTTCTTCATCATCATGGAGACACCATATATTTCTTCAGGTCAATGAACAACTTTCTCTCTGACCATTCAACCTGACAAATAAATTACACTCAGACTTCAGAAGAAAATAATACATCTATGACCAAGATCAAACAAAAACATACTAATAGTGTCTGATTCACCATGGACCCTTTACTTTTTTCAGTATTACTGGAAATATAGCTTATCAATGTTAACTAACCAAAATATTTTTGTCCTTTTAAAATCAAATAGAAATTTTAAGATATCCATTATCTCTAATCTAGAAAGCCTTTGATTATTCGTCACACCTTCCATTGATACAACAGCATTTAAAGAGAAAAGCTGCCAAGCATAGACCAAGCATAGACCAAATGAGTAACGTGTAAATTATCCATCTGGGAGCCCTTTACTGGCGGCAAAAGAGACACCACTGGTGCATTTTTCATGAGTGCAATTGACAATGAAGTGCTGCAGGTCACAGAAAAGAAAGCAAATGAGAGTCAGAAAAGAGCCTGATGATATAGTATAGGCAAAGTAGTAGACAACTGAAACAGTGAATATTTAGATTCAGGACTGTAAACAAATATTTTTATGGTAAGTTAACTTAAATCTTTTTAGTGGAAACATTTGAAAATGATTATGGCTGCAACAAAAATTGCACTATAGATTTGTCTTGAAGCCTTTATTTAGGTAAGGGCTCACAATTTAATTCTTGTCCAGTATCATATACCAGGAAGACAGCTAAAATGAATAAATGTTTCATGGTTACCTTAATATTTAAACGTTAGGGCCATAAAGGGTGTGGCAAACAGGAGTAGGTAAGTAATGTGAATTTAAAAGACCAAGGTGAGTCATATGTGGGATTTTACAGCCTGAAAACTATTTCACTGAGATGCATATAGCTTACTCACCCATTACACAGTAAGTACAGCAAAGGAGAAGTTAGAAGGAAATAGGAAATTACCTATTAAAAACAGGACAGTCAGTATCTCTTCTAAAGTACCTAAAAATTAATCAGGTTTTTAGATGTCATTTTTCGTAATCTTATACAATATTATTGATAAATAAACATTTTGTTGTTTTCCAAGAACAAATGTGTTAATCTGTAGCCTGAAAAAGTTACTATTAAATAATCAAGGTTATATAATTCCTGAGCGGAACTAGAACTGTCAGATAAATGCAAGTATTTCACACAGCTATACTAGAAAGGGCTTAGTAGCAGATATTGCATCTTCCTTCAGAAGAACAACAATAACAAAATAGTTGTTCTTAGTCACGCAGAGAGATGCTCAGCTGCTGAAACATGCTTTATTGCTATTTTGTTGTCCCATAAAACAAGAAACTTTTAAACTCCCAGGGATTTTTGAGTAATTTGTTCCTTAAGGATATTTTTTTTTTAATTTTTCTAATGCTTTCCAAATTTCATAACTTCCCTTTTTCTTTTGTGGGCAGAAACATTAGCATGCTATAGAATCTGTGGGGTAGAAAGAGTGTACAGAATATACAAACCTTTTGTGGACAAATTTTTAACTAATGAGGGATGGAAGTTCAAATTTGTCAGAGTTAGTTGTCTGTCAGTATATCTGAGATATTTTCTGCTCATACTTTAATAATCAAATAATTCCATTATCCCATCTCTCCTATTGCATTTTTCAGATCAAGATTTCTACCTTGTGGTAGTGTATTTTTACCTTGTTAAGTAAAATAATATTTTCCACACCAAAACCCCCACACATGGAATCAAATCTGGAGTTGAAAAAAAGTGTTGAATAATAAATTTCCTACAAAAACAAACAACCAAACAAAAAACTCCTTCTTGAGTAGGAGGAGAGAACCTATTAGCAAATTCAGGCTGACCTACACAAAGAGTTTCAGTTGAAAACATTTTGTTTTGACAGCTTTTGAAACTGCAATGTTCCATTTTGGAAATATCAAAAGCTTTCACTATGACATTATCTAAATGAACCTTTCTGCATTTTTTTTTAGTAAATTAATTTTTCATTTGAAACAGACTCAAATGAAAATGGATGGAATAAACTGGAAGGGAGGCAGAATATTTTGCTTGGGGTAAAAGAAAATAAAATTTAGCTTATCTTAAAGAAAACAAATATGAGGAATATTTTTCAGTTTTCAGCATTCCTGGACCTATGCTTTTTCTGTAATTTTTAGTTTGCTTCTAATTAATGGCATACTAATTTATAGCCATTATCTAAAATAAATACTACAGTACATTCACTTTCACTGGATCTGTTGCTTTACTTCAGCTGGACCACAGTGTTTACTGAATGAACAAAACTTAGGATGCTCTATATTCTCTGTTTAAAAGAAGACAGGAGGGAGAAAAAGGAAATACTATCCTCATCAGTGTGCGTGTGTGTCCCTGACTGTCCATCCATCCCTCCCTCATAGCTGATTCCCCATTTTCCTTCTGTTTAATTTTCTTAAATAGTTAATTCATTTATAGCATCTTCTTTCAATACATTCAGTTAGCAAGTAGCTGTCACAGGAATATCCCATCTTACTAAAGAAGCCAAGGCAGCCAGGGACTAGTGAGAAGATGATTGTTAGTTGCCAGATGAGATGAAATTTTAATGATCTACATATTGGTATTTTGTCAGAAATCCTTCTTTGTATGATGGGAGTATGAATAGGACATTGAACTTATCTTTTGTTTATAGTGAAAAGATAAATAGCTGTGTCCCTGTGTGAGCTGCCCACTAGGGAGGGGAAGGGCAATTTACATCAACATTTGCAACACCTGCTCAAAAAAGTCATAACTGGGCAGTCTTTTTGCTGTTTATACACTTTAGAGAAAAGTTTTAGAAATTGTCAATATCTTCATGACCCATGAGTTATTTTCTTTATATTTTAATGCAGAAGAGAAATTCCCTCATTGATTCTCTTAAAACTTTTCCCCTTACTGAACTCTGGTCCCATTTGATATTCCATAGTTTCCTATTTCACAGGTAGTTTCGGTTGTCTCACTAGGGTGGGCTGTTCATGCAGGAGACATTTATTGCCAAATCAGGCTTGAAATGCCACAGCACTTTTGCTTTTATTAACTGCCTTTACATGATGATCATCATCTTGTTTGCTGTGACTCAGCACTGAGCATTAGTAATCTATGTGCAGCAAATCATTGCAGTTGGTGAAAGATTTGGGCTTTTTCCTCTCCTCCCTGATAATCAGGCTTCACTTAGGTGGAGAGAGAGAGAAAATATTAACACCTGGAAATGAGGGAAAAACAAACAGAGCATTGTTGAGCTTCATTATAACTAAGAGCTTCGGTAAAGGGAACATCAGTGCAATTAGGGCGTAATCCAAAGCCCATTAAAGTCATTGGGAATCAGTCCATTGACTTAAATAGGCTTTGGATCAGGCCCATATTGCATATCAGAAGGCAGTGCTATCCGAGGAAGATTGCATTTCAAAGTGTGAATAACACTGCTGCACACAGCTTTGCTGTTAGAAATTCCAGCTCTGTCACATTTTCTCTTGCTGGCATCCTCTTTTCATCAACATTTGTCTTGCAGCAGATTGTGGTTATTATTCTAAATCCAAAGCGCTTTTTGAAAAAGCATCATCGTTAGCTGGGCAGATCTGTTGAACAGTTCTATAACATGGTGGGCATGGCCATGGCTGACACAATGCAGTAACAAAAAGACACCCTGGAAACATGTCATTTTAATGTCCTATCAATTTTATAGATTTTTTAACTGTTTTGTAGTTCTGACCAAGACAGGTCCTGTAAGCAAAAAAAAAACTGATGATTGAGATCAGTTGCTCAGAATGCCTGAATGTTTTGTAGAAGCCCTGTGTCAAAAGGCCTTGAAATAACTGTACATTTCTCCCCAAGATGCTGAAAGAGAGGGAAGGTGGCAGAAAATATTTCTTTCAATAGAAACAACTTTGTCCCTAAATTCATTACTGCTATTGATTGCTGGCCCAGATAATTGTGGTGAGTCAGAACAGGACAGAATGTTGCATTTACTGAATTTAGGATGTAAGCTAAGGGAGATGTTGTGATTTGGGCTGGATTGGCCTAGCCAAAAAGTAAAATTACTGAACATACAATTGGTTTGGTTTTACCTAAAGCGAAGGCAGGAGCATGCTAAGGGAGCTGGTGGTAAACACAATCCCTTCACCAACTCCTAACACACACCAGCACAATGGCTTTCTTCTTCCTTTTTCCAGTTGGATAACCTTTCTTGTAGTAATTATGCCCTCTATCTGCCAGGTACATTTATCATCACCCATGTGTAGGGGACTTGTGCAGAACCACCATGCCCAGGAGACGCTCAAGGCACCCGTGCCATGCTGTGTTGGGGAACTTTGCTTTCTGTATATACCTCTATGGCTAATCCTATTTTGAATGTGGGAGTCATTGTGGGAAAGAAAATACAAGTCCAGATAGACTAGAAAGAAGGGATTTCCTGAGTTCTATGCTTCCACCTGAGCGGCACGAAACATTTCCAGGATATTTCCAGAAGCTGTGTTTGTAGGAGAGGTGACATAAAGGTAAGAAGGCAATGCTTATTGTATGCCTAAAAGGGGACTAGGGGATGAATGAAAAAACATTTATGAAAAAGAAGCGAAAAAGCAAGTAAGGTAGCTACTTAGCTTGATATATGAAGGCAAGAATATACACCCTGTTCTATATCATTCAATCTCACAGGGAAGCAAAGGTGGCTGTTCTCTGGGGTTGAAGGCAGCAATGAATGGAAGAACCCGTCAGGCTGGCACAACGGAAATTGATGCAGCTCACAAGAACAAGTTCGCTGGTGGGGGAGGCAGTACAAAGCCTTGAACAAATTAGCCTTGATATTTCAGGCCAAATGAGGTTATATTAATATTGTCAACTAATTTTCATTGTTGTCTTTTTTCATTAGGAGCTTTCAAACTGATTTACAGAAGAGGTCTTAATATCTGACAAACAGACAAAGAAAAGAAACAGTACATGAACTACACTTGAGAAGCCTGGACACTCTTTCAACAAGCAAGGAAGAACAGATAGAAGGGAAGATAAGAGGCATTTCTTTTTCACCCATTTATGACAAAATTCAAGATAATAATTAAATTAATTTATAAAACCAGGAGAATATTCCTTTATCAAATTCTGTGACTGGACTACTAACTCTTGAATATGGGAGTTTAAAAAAAATCTCAAAAACCCTCTAGAAATGCTGTTGCTGAGAGCATGAAGTTTTGCTACTGGTAGCAAGTAATAAAACATGGGAAGTCAGGATGTAGAGAGTTTGCTATTCATGTTATAAATATGCATTCTCCTTCACCCGGCAGAGAAGATAAATTTAAATTATCAGTTCTTCAATCCAGCTGCATCATTTTGGAATTAATTTCCCTGAAGAAAAAGCAAGGGATCAAACAAGGTTGATCTCTGTTACAGTCACTGAATAAAATCGAACTTGATGCCAAATATTAATAATCCTTGGGCATAACCAATGGTAGCAACAGCAAATTTCTGACTTAAGGCAAAATGTGTTAGCTCTTATAAAAAGACTTGGATTAAGTTTATGATGTGATTTGCAGATGAAATATCTAACACAATCATATTCTGATAAATTCATGTCAGAAACAGGCCATCTTTTCTTTTACTGGATTGTTTTGTCATGACACCCAGTGTGTCATGGAAGTCTTGGAAGAAAACAAATAAGAGTTTGTACTTTTGTAGTTACTTTCTTCTGAAGACACCAGAATGCCCTACAAACATTTCTCCATTTGCTCAAACAAATGAAAAATGGACATAAATGAATGGTCATAATAAATGGACATAAAATGAAATGAAAAATGAAAAACTGACATATTTGTTTTTAAAAGTCAAAGTGAAATGATATAGCTTTCTCAGAATTCTTCTCTTCTCTGAACACAGAAAATGAGTTTGGCTAATATTTGGAAAAAAAAACCACTTTCATAAAAAGAGTGTGCAGCTCCAGGTTGTGAAAGAAGTGCCCATAAGCATGAAAAAGTCTTGCAGCTATTACCTGCTTTATCTATGACCTGGATAATTTACCTGGATAATTTAACTAGGAAAAGACAACAAGAAGATTACATCCAGATTACTTTAAGCCAATACTAAATACAGCAGTTTTAGGTAATATAGAGGAAGTGGTGAATTATCCCAAGCCTCTTGGACTTCAAATAAAAATAAAGGCAGGAACTAAATGTATCAACATGTAAAACTTTGAATTATGGTCAAGTCAGAGAGTAATCATTTTAGAATTTTAAACAGTTTTGATTTCCATTATGGGCAACTTTCATCTCCTATTTTATCCACTCTGAAACAAGCTGCTTGTATGATGATGTCAGGCATTGCCCTTTTAGAAATGAAATTTTATTTATCAGATATTAGTGGAATATTAGTATTCCCCCATTACCCACATTCTTATATCATATACATACTGGTATTCTCAGAATGATTTTGTGAAAAAAATATTTTAAACCATGCTTAAACAGAACAAAATGAAATGAGCTTGTATCTATTCTATATATAACAGAAGATTATTTTAATATTACTTTGAAGCACATGCATCACTTCTTCATAGTGCTTCCTTTGGATTTTCTGCAAACTCCATCTTCCCTCTAGCAAAACCAACAAATACAGAATATTGCTACCCAAAAGCACATGGATCATAAAATGTGTCTGATGGATGTAGGTATCCTGTGCTGAATGGCTGAGTTGGCATAGCTCCAAACCATAAGCTGGTTTGGGTAAATCCTTTTATTCACTGGGGTTTGCTATTAGCATCTTTGAGTTTTCTGTCCTGCCAGTATTTTGTTTTTAATATTAAGAGACCTGAAGTAATTTACCTACACTTATCTCTAAAAATACATGTCAAAGGGACTAAAATGGAGGTGGAGGAAAAACCAAACAAGGCACCTTTCATTTGCTATGCACCAACATTTCTATTTAAGAGATCTTCGCTGTATTTCAAAAAGGCAGTACTCTTGCAAGAATGTATAAAAATAAAACTTCACCTTCCTGCTTTCTTAGTTTTTTTTTTCCCAAGGCAGCTGAAGGAAACCAGTAAAGGTAGAAATATAATTGTTTTGATTTCAATAAAAGTAACCAATTTCACCTCTCAGGTCAGGTGTTATGGTGTGATAATGCCATTTAGATGCAGAGTAATTTGTAAAGCAACAAGCATTTTTATAGCCTAAGGAACAGTGGTCCAGCTCTTTAGCCGGCATAAATCAGCAGTTTCACTGAAGCAAATGGAGCAACTCTCATTTACATAAGCCGAAGACATGGTCCTTTATTTCTCTGAACCACATTTCATAACATCCCGAGGATACATTTTGAAATAAATAAATAATTCAGTGCTGTGTTATTCACCTGGCAAACTTGACTTGCTTTGTTGAGCTAACAGTTGAGCACAGCTCTTACGATAGGCAGGTGCTCTTAGCTAACAAATTCACAGCAATATCGAAAAATATTCAGTTTGACTCAAGAATATTATGGAAATATTTTCCCACCCCAGATCTTAGTGTGAAAATCAAATTGGTACTTCACACAAGAGTTTCTTCTGAAGAAACTGGCCATTGGATCAACATCTCATGCTTCCAGAGAGCATGAGACTCAAAATCTGACTCTAATTAGTGTTTGCTGAAGATTAAACACCCAAAGCAGGGCAAAGCAAAGGAAAACAGAAAGGCGGTGTTATAAATAAAAGTGGTTGATGCTGGTTATCAAGTGCCATAATGTAACAATATGAGAATTTTCTATACTAAACACCAGGAAGTATGTGGAAGCCCTTGGTAATTGCCCTCAGGCCCACCTGTATCCCATACTTTAAATTAAGGAGAGAGAAAAATACATTGGTTTAAATTTTACAACAATTTTGGCCTGAAGCAAACCACACATTTTCCCCAACACAAATCAGCTGCATTTAATTCCCCAGACAGCTGGCATGAACACAGCCTCTCCACAGGACACCTGAATTACAAAATTAGCACATTCAGAACTCTAAATCACATTCCATTACATTAAGCCCTAAGGTCCAACATTACGGAGAACGAGAATAAATTGCAGAACTTCTCCTGAATTAACCCTCTTAGCACACTCTCAAAGTTAAATTGCCCTTTCCTCCCCTTTAAAGAGACACGAAACTTAAACATTCCCTCCTGCTCTTTCTCATCTATTTCTCTTCTTGCCAAGTGGCAAGTTTACAGGACATAAATCGAACGTCTTGTCAGAAACTCACATTTGTAAATCAGCCCATCACAACCTGATTCGACTCACTTAGGAAATTTGCAGGTTAATGTTTATGCCTGGTCCTTCAGACAACACTGACCCACCTACTTATCTTTTGCAGCACACTTTATTGCAGCGTGATGGCCCACCTTGCTAAGACAAAGATGTACTGATCGATTGTTCTCGTGTGCAAGCTGCTGCCAACCAAGCAGTAATTCCTGAGAGAAGTGATGTGAGTTTGTGAGAGTTTCCTGCACAACTATACATCAGTGACATGATCTGAATAATGCTATATTTGCTAGTTCTTGCTATGCTATGATTATGTTATTGTTCTGTTGCAATTTGTGTGAATTTCGATGTTAGGTATTGTACACTTAAAGACCAGCATTTTACAAGCTCAGCTTATAAGTCAATAGATGCAGACAATTAAAAATATAATGAAAAAGTAACAGCAGGCCTTAAAGGAGGAAGAATTAGATCAGAAAATAGGTCAGTCATATGCTTTTGAACAAAGTATAATATTTCAAAAAAGAACACTGTTTCCAAGTTTTAGGGTTTCTTCTTAACATTAATTACAGAATATCAATGTAACACTAAGATATCTCAAACATGTATAGAAATATTTATTTATTTATTATTAATTTACTTGATGCAGACATCAACAAAATGCTGATGTGTGGAATTTGGTGCTTTCCCCTGAGCATCTCACAGCAGCTGCCAAGCTGCCTTCAAGGATTCGGCACATTCACAAGTTGTGAAGCATGTTCCTTGAGCTGGAAGTATAATCAAGATTCACTGTTATTTGCAGGGAAGTTCTGTCATTTATCCGTTCTTTGCTTCCAATGACCTCATTTTGCAGTGTGATAGGAAAAGGACTGAGTTGAATCATTACTGGCACACCCAGTACTTGTTGCTTGAAATTACCTCATGTGAAAACATTAGCAATATCTGCACGGAAATGCCTCTCTCCTCTCAAATCTACTCTCTTACATTTTTATTACACTAAGTTTCCATTCATACCTTGTTGATTGTCACACAGAAGATAATTTTTTAATGGTGACATTTATTATTTATTTACCTAAGATGACTTGTGCTGTGCTACCCCCAGCCAGTCAATGCTGTCTGCTCCAAAGCAACATAAAGCTATGCATTGCTGTTGCACTCTTTCAACTTTAATCACTTGAACCAATTATTTCTAAGGAATTTTTGACTTCATTTACATACAATGCATTTTTTCCTCTTATTGCTTGTTACAGATATTAAATTACTATTATATGGGATGCCAGAAATCCAGGACAGCTATGGCAATGGGTGCTGCACCTCACGGAGAGTTTCAGGGCTTGGAGAATGAGAATAAGCAATGACCCAGTATTTATCACCAAAGCCTTTCTGGATCCATCTTTGCAAAATGTATTTTATAAGTAAATAACCTGTGTAGTTTAAATTCTGTTTTAAATAGTAGATGCAAATCTTGTGATAAACAGACTGAAGAAAGTCAGTTGTACTAAGAAAAAACTCTGGCAGCTAAGCTGGGAATTTTGATCTTTTATGAAATTGGCAAGGTAGCTGCAGTAGTTAGTGGAGTAATTTTTTTGGCTAGTTAGTTGTCTAACTAGCTTTGAGGAACCATCTCTTATATGAACACAGCCTGGCCAGGAGAGACTCCAGCTTAGGCTGTGCACCACATTTTACAATGCAACTGGGCTGCCAGGACCCTTCTCTTGCACTAGTTTAAGGTGAGTCATCAAGAAATCAACACATATTGACACAGAGACTTTTGCAGGTAGGCAGCAGGTGCCTAACAGCTCTATGTAGTTCAACAGCAGATGGAGCAGGCTCTACAGACACAGCCATTTTTGTACCAGCACTCAGAAAATAGTCACCTAAGGGAAGAGGACAGCCACAGACAACCACAAAGGTTTATGTATCTCACAAGCCTAGGGAAAAACAGAAGACCTATGGTTGTTTCTATATTGTTTGTTAGGCAAGCCATGTGGTGGGCTTGGAAGGGATATTGCTTTGAGAGTCTTCTATTGCCTTTTGGACCAGTGTTTATGGCTGAGCCCCACACCTGGATTTCCCTGATAAGGGAACTGGATGAATTTCTTCAGGCTCACACCACATTGTAAGCAAGAGATAGGTAATGCATACATAAACTTTGCATGAGGAGGTTAAAAAAGAAGGCATCACCTCTAATATTAAGAAATAATATCATAGCAAAGGAGAACAGACAATGATGGTGGAACAGTTGCATGAGGAAGGTAGGTAACTTCCCTCTCCTCCTCTCCCTGCTTCGTGATGTTTAAGGAAAATAGCTACTGGGGATTAGTTTTTAGAATAGAGGAATTAAACTATGTTGTCATTTGGGCTGCGTTTAGGCATAGAATAACTAGTGAAAACAGTCTTAGTTTAAATATGTGCATTGCTGTGCATTCCAAGAAAGGATTCATAGAATTCAAAGAGTGTAATGGAAAATAATAACAACCAAAGAGAACAATTTGCAATAAGTGGAACAAATAGAAAATAATGAAAGCAAACTGGATTCAGTCTAATCTACTGAAACTAAACTCTTAGCTGAGTACATGATAATGGAAATAATTAAAATTACTGATTGTACAGGGGACAAGAACATAGCAATGAAGAATACTGAGCTGAAGGATGGGAGAAACAGATGTTTTTGCAAATATTGTGTGTGTTAGGCTTATTGAGAGTACAAAAGTGGCAGCATATTTGAATATAAATAAAATATCCATCGTAAGCAGTGTTTCTAGTTTTTTCCATGGCTTTTGCTATACTGTTAGTCAATTTAGTGAGAAATTTATTCTTGGACATACTTTTTGCCTTCTCTGTCACAGTGCATCAATTATACTTCACATTGTACAGTGACAATGACTTGTGACATTGTTTTATGCCCTATTGTTATTATTTATATGTAAAGAAATATCCTATAAAATATATTTTAGAGAAAAAAACAACTTGAACAAAATTCACCTGAGTCATCACTCTGTATTAGTCATTGCTAAGGACAATGTTAGGTTATAGAATCCCAACATCTTTCCCCTCCACTCTGCACAGATTCAATCATTGTATCTTCAAAGTCCATGGCGTGTGTCAGCTCACACTCAAGAAGCCAGCAGTGACAGAGAATTGAGATGCACTGCCTTTTTGCATTCTTTATCTGCTGGGAGAAAGAATATTCTTTACTGCAATCCAGTACACAACTGAGAACACAACTGAGTATTCAATAAGCATCTAACTAACATTATTTATGAAAAAATAATTCAAAGAATGCCTACACGAGGATGGTGTTCAGCAGGAAGACTAAGGTTCAGAAAGCTTGGGTTGTGTAAGTGGTTCTGCTACCTGCTGTTCTACTCATACGTTCTCTTTCTGTCTTAGGTTCCTGACGTCTGGATGAGTATAGGCAGAAATTACTCTGAAGATATATGATGTAACACATCATTATTGCCATTAGTGTATGATGGTAGACAAGAACAGTGCAAACCAACTCTTTTGTCATGTGAAGCATATTTTATGCCTACAAGCTGACATCGTGATCCATCTCTTATATTTTAATGTTTGGAGGGGAAAGTACTTTCTTACATCTAAGATATAATCAAATAAAGTATTGGTAAAAACATGATCTAATCTGTGCCTCTTTACTCTGGAGGAAGCATAGGTGAATTCATTTATCAGAGTATAGATCATGGTTTTCTGAGAACAGCATTTACATGGAAACTGTTAGCAGAAAAATCTTCCCCATTGTAATACAAAACTTCCATCCTCTGTAATCTAAAAAGCTCCAGGGATGTCACTTTCTCTCCAGAGAAAAACATAAACTTGCCTGGGATGTGGATGTCCAGAGGTGCCTGCCTACCCCAGGCAATCACTCTGTGATTTGGAGGCCAGGGCTTACAATGCATTTTCTAAAACATCCAAGAAATTTACTAGGTGAAAAAAGTTAGATCTATTGCATCTGTAAACTCTTCTGATGCTTGATGATCTTTATACTGATCAACTTCTCAAACAGTTGATAATAAGAGACAAAGAGAGCACATTAATTCCCTTTTCTTAGAAATAATAACATCTCCTAAAAGAGCTGATTTATCAAATACTTTTTTTGGGAATACCAAGCATGTTCAGTGAAAAGACACACAAAATCTGCATGAAGACAATGAATTTTCCTGATAACATATAAATAGATTTACTGCCTTTTAATATTAAACCAGGAAAAAATCCACATGAATTCATTCTTCCTTTTCCAGAGAACTCATGAGCTGTCTTGAGGGAATCACTCAGAGATTTTCTGTGATCTGCTCAGAGACACAGGATGGAAAGTTTCTTCCTCATTCCCACAAGGCAAGAAAGGATGACAATGAGAGAGAGAAACTGAAAGACAAGGTGTCAAAATCCCACAAAATTTGCTATCACAAGAATAGAAGATAACTGAACAGTCTGAAACCTGAAATCCTAATGTGTCGGCATCCATAGGATGTGTTACAGACTCAGCTTGCTGAAAGCTGTGTATCCTGTTATTTTAAAACACTGCAACAGTAGCAGTGAGGCTAATTCATCACATTTACATAAGGTATCAAAAGAAAGCAATGGTGCTGGGAAAGTGATGATATTGGTTCAGAATATTCAGAAAACAACTGATTGTTGGTGCGGTGGCCATGCTGTGTGCAACACCACACAGATTCCCCAACAAGAACAGACATAAGAGATCCCTTCTTTGGGAACTCAACCTTGGGCAGTACCTAGTTGCATTAGATGGAGTCAAGATCTGCAAATAAAACAGTTTGTTTTGCCCTGTTTTTGAAAAATTGTCTAAGTTCCTCAGATAAGGCTGCTGTACTTGCCTAAGCTGAGCATTAGTGTGAGAATATTCTTCATTGCAGTCCTGAAGTTTGACCCTGGCTGTCTCCTTTGTACTGTGCCATCAGTGCCAAGAGAATGAAGTGCTATTTGAATAGGATAGCTGGAGTTTTCTTTGATGTAAGTGCTATGCCACCCACAATCACTGGGAAGATTGCAGGGTGGGCCAAAAAGAAAAGCTTTGGGTAGGTGCAGAGTGAACTGAGCTGGTATAGCACGGCAGGCTTGGACGGATCTTTCCCATGCAGCATACTTTAAAAGATCCCTTAACTTCCCTATGTGTTTTAGGAATCATCTTCATTTGAAGCAAGGATCTCAGGGAAAGTCAGCATGAAGCCCACTTTTTCTTTCTTTGACCATGCACTTAATATATTGTGGCTAGATCATTGTCATCCATTCATATGGGGTTTCAATACAGGTAATGTACAAGACAATGGACAATACTAGTTTTATTGTTAGAAAACCTAGAGCACCCCAGATATTTGAAGAGGTTATATATGTAATTTGATAACATGTTCAAATGAAGTAATATTTTTTTCTTATTTTACAGAGGTAAAATAGCACAAATCCTTCACAATAGCTGTTTAACACAACATTTAACACAATACATGATTGTACCTTGTCCACGGGAAACACTGGAAACAGCTAGTGGTAAAAATCTCCTCCTTTAAGCTTTTTTATTTCTGCTAAACTTTAAGACATGAGCCCTGTTCTTTCTTTTTCAACAAATGAGTCCCACAAGACTACTGGGTAAAGCACTTCAACCGGAATGATGTAATATGCAGGATGTTTGCAGGCATAGGTTCAATATGACTACATTGTTCCTTATTTATAAACATGTCACTTTTTACTGGCAGAGCTTCACACATTTTTGATGATGAGAGCTGCTCTTTCCTTGGCAAAGCAACACAAATTCGTTACAGCAAGAGGAACCAACATCACAAGATTTCAATGAATAGAACCATCTTTACATGACTAAAAGCTCTTACTCAGAGATAGGGCAGATCGAAGAGATAAAGCAAGGAAAAACTTTCCTGAAATACAGGAAACTAACTGTGAAAGACATGGATTTAGGAGGAAATAGGGAATGTATATTTTCTGTGGTGTATTGTCTTATTTTGGAAAGATTCAGAATTCTCTTGAGGGTTTGTTTCTGATCCCTTCAAATTATTTAGATGTATACTTGTATGCTTAAAATTATTTCTCCTCCCTTTTATTGTGCTGTCACGTTAATGGATTCATGTGTCACTTTCTATTTTCATTACAATTTCTGTCAGGAACATGAAAAACCCAAATGTCTTAGTAATTTGTAAACTACCACAATGTACTCTCTTTGGCCTGACCTTGTCATTATTGTATAACTTAATTGGCCAACTATTCCACTTCTTCTCCTTTTCATAGCCTTATTATAGTAGAAAATGAGAAGAGACTTGTCGTTGACCAGTCAATCAAAAATACACACCATTTAGAGATGAAAATAACAACCTCTCAATTAATTTCACAGAATTAACACTCATTATGATAAAAGTCTCCTGAGATAAAGATTGAGATCAGGACTAATAAGCAGACATTTAGCCATTCCTCTCACAAAGCCTGTAATAAAATTAGGAAATGGAACAGTTTAATTCAATCACAAAATTGCATTTCCATAGTTTCCTCCTCAGACTACAAGATATTTAAAAGACCTCCATTTTCTCTGTACAAAGAGTCAGACTACATCTTATTTTTGCCAGTTCTGTTGCCCGAAGTGTAGATCTGGCTGCAATTTTAAAAAATGTCTTTCTCAAGGTACTTGATGACATTTTCACATTATGGACTGCCTCTCCGATGGGAAGCATAATCATTTCACTATTACATTGTTATTTCTTGCAATGGTTTTAGTTTTCTTCACACAGTTTCTATCTTTGGATGGAGTAATTTTAAACTTGCCAAGGAAAGGACAGTCTTCTTTTTTTAACCAGTGCCCATAGGGTTCACAACAAGATGCTCCATGCTCTATCACAACATTATCAATAATATAAAAGAAATAAAATAAGTAATAGACATGACAGAAACCTCTGCTCCAGAACTGGCCATAAATCAGTGAGATCTGAGGAGCAGGAAGCCATTGGGGAAAGCTGCTTTACTCTTACTATGGGAAAATCAGACACTAGTCATTTAATACCTGATTTAAGGTAAAGCAGACTTCGAAATAAAAAATTGTTGAAGACAGCAGCTTTTTATTTCTGTGTAAAGGAACACCTTTATTACAGAATCAGTGGTTATCACAGAAAAGGTGTAGTCAGTTATGAATATTTGTTGGTCCGGTACCCTGGACAAATGTTTAAGATGAAATATTCTGGTTATTCATAGAAAGATTGTATCTCTAATTTAAAACTAATAGTTAAAATCAATTCAACATTACTATAATTCAGTTAACTTTTTCCCTAGTAAATTTAATCAAGACAGCTTGCTTTCCTGCCTTGTGAAAAACTCCATCCAGAGGTCCTTCCCAAAATATTCACTGACACTTCACCTATCTTTCTTTGGTGGTCCCTGGCTACCGCTGCAGAAAGCCATGAGCAAGAGAAAGAAAAATGATGCAGTTTTGAAAGAAGTCAGATGACCATGTTGATTGCCCAACAGACACCAGATTAGAGGACCCAGGATAGGGAAACAGTGATCAGGCCAAAATTACCTTTCTTTCCCCTGTTTTTTTTTTTTTTTTTCATTTCAGGTCAAAGAGCACAGATTTGAAATGAGAACGCAGCCTTTGGAAAATAAGCACCTAAACCTTTCTGTCATACAGCACAGTAGTTCAAGATTATTAGGTTGCACATTCTCTTTCTCACTCGAACAAATCAATTTACTGCTTGACAAATAAGCACATAATGCAAAATGCCAACTTACAGATTGGTATCATTAAAGAGAGAGCATGGTTTTATTGGCGAGGGACCGTATTTCGCCTACATTGCAGATCTCAGGGCAGAAATCTTTGACAGGATAGGTGACCCATTACATCTGGTACACTACAAAGAAACTACAGACATGGTCAAATAGGATGGAAATAAAAGGGTAAGTATCAGGACTGCCATACCCACACCACAAGCAAATCTGTCTGATTCTTCACAGGGATGTCAGAATTGGGAATTGATTTGTTGTAACAGATGCGTAACAGAAAAACTGAAAAACATTTTGCATGGAAAAGGTTTTTAATATCTTGAAACGCAAAAGTCTCCAGTGCTCTGTGTCTATAAGTTTTAAATAACTAGCCAGTTTTCACTGTGGTGCTGAGGAAACACAAAAAAAAAATAAAATCTCATTGATTAAACTTATTAAGGTTGCATTCCAGAAATCTAACAATAATTTAATAAGAAGACAGGGAAAATCTGCCTTTAATATAGAGCTTCTATAACTGTTTTGAAGATTGTAATCAAAGTCTGGGAGGAGGAGGATTAAGTTAAGATGTGTCATGAATATTGTCTCTTCTGTTGTTTTGGTATAGTATGGTTCTAATCTAGAAAGTGCAGCCTATGTTTCAATTATTCATGCTCTTTTTCATTAGAAAACAAAAAAATGTCAATTAGAAAAGTTGGTAGAATTTTTATGAAAGCCACAGCTCTACAGTAACTTTGACGCTGCATTCCAAGGTAACAACCTTTTCCTTACCATTCTCTTTCTCAATAAAAGTAAATTTAAAAATTTACATCTTTCAGGAGTGATGAGACTCTGTAAACAAACATAAGTATGCATAGCGCTGTTCCAGATTGGACGTCTGTCACTCAAATCACTGTCATGCCGCAAGCTACCCTGACACAACCAGAAGGGAAAATGGAGTGAGTTAGATGGGTTTACAGGATGATGGCTGCATGAGTGACAGATGTTTGTGCTCTAGCAACATTATGTTTTATTATGGAACAATTGTTTCTAATAGCTTTTATGTTTATGTTCAATGTGTTGCAAAATCACCTCCATACCTTAAAAAAAAAAAAAAAAAGGAGAAATATTATGAATGGGTTTCTTCCATCCCCCAAATAAAAGCATTTTTTTTCAATAGAAAGTAATTTGAGCAGCTGGTGAACTGTGGAGCTCACCAATCTACGAGTTCTCAAACACACACAAACTGTGTCTTCATGGTTCAAGGAAGAACCAACATTACGCCCGACAGGATTATCAATCACCGACGGCACAATATCATCTGTTGTAAATTGGGAGCCTGATTAATAACAGTGATTCAAGCATGTTCCTTGAAAATTGTGATCTTTATTGACTAACTGGACTGGTGACTTTCTCTTTTCATGTTGTTTGCACTCAATTTGTGCTGCTTTCAGTTACTGATACTGTATATTACTATTTCTGTTATGATTGTTTTCCACATTATATAAAGTCAATAGTGAAGTGTCAGGTGAAGCAGGTAAATTTTTCATCAATTGTGTATAAGACTTCTTGCCCTACTTTTGATTTTATTTCTCATTCATCAGAGATCGTACTACACCTCTGTTTTCTCCTCTTGCCATAGTGGGAATATCTAGAAAACAAGGGGAATATCTAAGCCTGCTGGTTAAAACAGCCTTTGAAGTTGTTTACCTTTTTAGAATGCCATATTTTTCATAAAGGATTGAATTAATATTTTTGGAGGAGTTTTGGGGTTTTTTTTTGTGAAAAAAGGGTTTCAGAAAGCTTGATTTTCATATTAGAATACACATGTAAATTATTTTTAACCTGACTCCAATTAATTGAACTTTATATATTTTTCAAGTGATAAAGTCGACATACGGCTGAAGAATGGGATTTTAGTTTTCGATACCTCAACCATCCACTACATTTTAGTAGCTCTTTGAAAAGAAATAGGTCCAACTTAACCCATTTGTGTTTTTTGTTGTTCTTAACTTGCTAAGTAGTTTTTAACTCCTTCATGTTCATCCTATTTCCTTAGTCTAGTCTTGGGAGTTTACAGCCAAATTTCTGTCCTGACTGGCATGGATGCACTAGAACTTGTGCCCACAGGATTCCCAACAACTGACTTTTACAAAACTGGTAGAGCTGACCTTTTGCTCCTGAGTTAATATATTCAAACTGTTTAACCTGTGAACGAAGTCATACACTCTGCAGAAGTGCAAGGCTACTGTTAGATAGCTAGCAATAGAAAATCCATCCTGTACGTACTTTACTCTCTAGATCAGCTTCACAACAGCCCAGCCGTGGAAACTTCAATTTTTGATGCGCTTCTACTCTTAAAGAGAGTTCAGTTGTAATCTGAAACTATATTCACCACCATATTATTTAAATTAGTAAACATATCAGCAAAGCCTTGTAGTGCAAAATATCCCAAACTATCCACTCAACCAAAAAAACCCAAACCCAACTCCAAACCAAACCTCATTCTTTTTATCATCATAATAATTAAATAAATATTGACATGTTCAGGATGTTTTGGTAACCAGACCTCATGAATGACAATCGGCACCAGTCCTTTCAAAATCTTTAAAAATCATGATCTTGAAGCAAGGTCTGTACCCCTAAAGCAATACAGAAGATAGTGGAGTGGAACCCAAAAGTCCATGTAATTTTTTACTGGAAGGTTAATGATGAGTGTCTGTGAATGGCTTTTATGAACATAAAATTGATGATCTCTGTTATGCTCAAGTTTGAGACTTTCAGTCTCAAACTTCATTACAATTATTTGCAAATGAGATTTTCTGCCTTCTAGTTAGGCAAGTTATTTTATTGCTAAGGTGTCTGAAAATAGAGACTGCTGGGAAGCAACCTCCTCACAATTGAGAGTGCAATAAAATAACCTCAATTTTGCAAGTGTTATTGCTTTCTATATGGCCTGTGGTGCTGCAAGGTTGGAGGAGCTGGGGTCTGTACATGGCATCAGCATCACAAATCTGCCCTTCCCCAGCAATTTGGCTGGATAGCCCCCAGCACACATTCTAAGGCTCCATCCTGGCATCCTATTTCTGCCCTCCTCCAGCCTTGATATCACACATCCCAAAAGCTCCAACGATGGTGTTGCAATGGATTAATTTTGGTCATATATACTTTTCTTTATTGAAATAAAAATAAATACCTAAATCTGTGTGATGTCTCTATTGCTATTCTCACAGCAAACTCATTACACTAAACTTTTACAAATGTGGTTCTAGACTAAAGTGCTTGTCAGTTTTCAGATGATGTTTTATAGCTTAGTGTTAAACTTTTTCTAAAGATATGGTTAGAAGACAAATGTTGAAACTCCACTAATTAAAGTGGAAAGAATTTCACAAGAAGGCCACTGTAAAGGCACACGTGGTGCAAGACTGCATAAAAGGACCCTGTAATTATTTAAGAAATACTGTTAAGGGACCTCTGCCTCTCTGGACTCAGTTATGGGCAGACTCTCCCAATATCTCAACCTCCTCTGTGAAACAGTGAAAGGAGAGAGTAAAAAATGGTGAGTGCCTCACTGATTTCTGGAATACACTGGGAGGACAGAGAGGAGCCCCCAAGATATCTGGAAGCTCCAGCGACTCTTTTAAAGGTCCAACAGATAAGTTTGGTCATTCAAAAATTAGATCCATTCCAGGAAACTAAAGTAAGGGTGTCTTCCTTGGAAGAGCACTTCCTTTAGCAGCACGAAATTGTATGCACTGA
This sequence comes from Scolopax mira, assembly GCA_004320125.1. NCBI lineage: Eukaryota > Metazoa > Chordata > Aves > Charadriiformes > Scolopacidae > Scolopax > Scolopax mira. The sequence continues at coordinate 52,031 of BJBW01006406.1, read as the reverse complement.
AAAACTGCAAAGTGATATGCAGATCAAGATGCCTTATAAGGAGGAACACTCGTCAGGCTGAAATTATTAAAGACACATTCTCAAGAGTAGCACTTAAAAGAAGAGGTGAGGCCTAAAAGCAGAAATCTTTAGAAACTTCAATAAGAGCACAGGGACACTTCTAGGAAAATATAATTCACTGGAAACTATTCCCAGACGTGTGGTATTCTGAGCAAAGAGCTAAACTCTATGGTGAACCCCATAGCATCAGTGATTTAAGATGTGATTCAGTGTCCCATGGAAGTCAGCAGGAGATTTCTGCTGTGTCCAACAGTCTTTGTTTTGCACCCTTGTGGAATGGAAAATTCAGAGTGTAATTTGTAACCTAAGGTATGCAGTCAGGGGAGGAAAAGCACTGCATTCCACAAATCAAACCACCACCAGGTCAGCTGCCGCAGAAGAAAGAAAAGATACAGCCAGAGTGACAGCAGGCAAAATATCAGGCATCTACGGACAGACAAGCAGGTGGGCAACATCCAGGCAGAACTACTGCCAAGGAGCACCAGCCAACATTGCACACCTCCAGAAGCAGACAGCAGAGGCATGGATAAATGAAAAAATTAATGCACTTTACTGCAAGCAGCCACCTACTAGCCAGGGTGGCAAATCAAAGGAGTCAGGGTCTATTCTGGCAAGATAAAGGTGACTGGACCTGTCCTGCTCCAGGTGGTATCCGGCTCAAGGACAGGGTATTTTAAGTCCATAGCAGAGTGGCTTGACAAAGCCTTTCTGAAATGTTAGTGGCTAGGCTGGCACTGCACAAAAGTTCCCAGTCCTGTATTGCCTCTTGGGTGCTCGCTTTTAACTCAAGGCAACTGCCTTGATGTCTGGATGTGTGGAAGCTGCTGGGTGGCTTGACTGGACATGCTGTGGCAGGAGCTCAGCACAGCTCTCCCACTCCCTAGTGTCTCTGCTCACCGCCCCTTCAGGAAGCCCTGACTCTCATCCCCTGCCAGTCCCACTCCACTAACACCAAACTGCATCAGTACAGGCTTTAGAGAGGAATATAAAGCAGAGGGAGTTGTATTTGTTGCAGTGAAAGAAATTCACTGCTGTATAGACAATACCAGCAATATCATTAAAAAATACCAACGGGGACATTTGCATCTATCCACAGGCCTAGCTCACAGCGACAGGTTTAAATAGGACTGAAGTGACACCCCACCTGAACATTCTGAGCTTTATTGGAGCACACAAGGGCAGCTTTCATTTCCATTGCTATTTGTGCCATGTGGGGAGCTATCATTGCCCATATTTCTGTGCAGGTCTAATTTATTTAGGATATGCAGCAGGAAATATTCATCTTGGCAATTCTAATATGCAGTCCCCTACAGTCCATGTGATTCATTTTTTTTTTCTAACTGGCTGGTGTTGCCCTCCTGCTGTATTAGCCTGATACTGTCCTCCTGCTGCTCTGTCCACCTGCTTCAAATTTATTTCCAAAATGCATCACTACTGTAGGATCTTCTCCCTGAAGGGGAACAAGTTAATAGGTTTACTCTTCTTGATGTACTCTTAGATTCCTTCTGCTCTAAGATTTGACTAGTGACTATGTATTTTTTTTCACTTTCTATTTCTAAACTGAAGATAAAAATGCCCTAGACAAATGAAGATATCTGAATGGAAGGTACTTTAATCCAGACCCTGAGATGGGCACATATGCTATTACAAGTTATATGGTCCCATACTATTACAAGTTATGTTGTAGTGCTTGTTTCTTTTCAAAACAAGAAGCAATGAAAAAATATACCATGTAATTTTTTGAGGTAGATCCCAAAGTAGACTAACATTCAGAACACACAAAATGACTTCCCCTCTCCCCTTCTGAAGAAGATACGTAAATTTAACACAGAATGAAAATATCCCTATAAAATATTTAAACCATTGCATAGAACGTAAGAGAGAATAATATTCCTGTTACAGAATTCCACTGAATGGTTTAAGCAATTAATTTGTAGACAGGAATTATATCTTTATTAAACCTTACATAGGAATTCCTATACAATCTTCCTGGTTTCAGCCTTGTTAAATTGCTGCTCTTCAATGTGAGACTCTAACAGCTCCAACTGTGCAGCTATCCTTTCACAGATTACAGATATACATTTGTTCCTACCTACTCTTTTCTTCTTCTAACCTAAATTATTATATAGCATTTTGCAGACTATGGATTTGCTGAGAAAAAATTCCTCACTGTGTCAAAATGACCATTTTTCCTTGTAACACATGTCTATGTGCACACAGATGATGGAGGGAAAGTTTCTTATTTTCAAATGTAATTGAATAAGCTCTTACTGGAAAATTAAGGATTTCTGGAGAGAATTCGGCAGAACAGATGTATGCTTTCCCCAAATGAAAAACATGCATCTGTTTCCTAGAAATCTAAACAACAACAGCAAAGCAGTCACACAAACAAGTTGTGTTTCTTTTTTTCTTTTTTTTTTTTTCCTACAGATGGTTCTTATTTTTATACAAATAGGGGAAAAAAAAGCCACAGTGGAAGTTTCTAAATGAAGCAATGAAGTGCATTCTTATCAATGAAATTTAAATGGTCTCCGGGATGAAATTTTGTTTTATACAAGTCTGCCCAATTGTACCTGAAAACCATACAAAAGCCTTCCTTATTAAAATGCTGCCTTTCAGCCTCCCTGCTTCCATTTAGTCACAGTCTGATCTCCCTATCAATTCATTTTTTCCATTTCTGTTACCTGTAGATCATTTTGCCTTCCTCCTATAATATGGATTTAGTGCTTGCGGTCAGGGACTGATATGATCCAGAGCAAACCCTTTTGATTAGAAGAGCTGACAGGAAGGATATGCTTTTTAATGTCATGAACAGCATTTCCCCCCATCCCCATAGTCATGCTTTGCAGCCACTAAAGAGTGAATTGATAGAAGAGAGTTGCCCAGAGTATCAAAAATCCCCCATCCAGAATGGCAAAATATCTTAATGTAATTAAATAACTAGGATTAATTTTTTAATCCTTATATTTTTTGCTTGTACATTTGAGAGATAGGTCTCTAATTAAATTCCACTTTGGTCACCATAATGAAAACAATATCATCTAGAAGTCCAGCCATAGTCAGCCTATGTGGATAGCAGTGATAAGGCTGAGTAATTGCAGAATTAATAACTGACCTTTTATTGTGTCTGAAAGCAATGTAACAGTATATAGACTTTCTGAGTAACTTGAAAACATAGCCACATTGTACAATATTGCTACCCTGATCACTTTTCCTTCTCACATTTCTTTTTTTTTTCAAGCATGGGAACAATTGGGCTACAAAGGTATGATTGTTCCTAGGTCATATTCTCCTCTAGGGTTTCCAAAAAGCAAGCAATGCTGCTCAGGCAGCTCCAGTAGCTCTGTGACAAAGTAGAACAAGTTTCAATAACCGCTGTTATTCCTCTTCATTTACAGTGCAGGCCACAGGGTAACTGTTTAATGTGGTAGCCAGTTCCCTGAACCTCTTGTACATTTACTGAAACATGAAGCATTTTCCTAATACTTTGAGCTTCTCGAATAAGTGCAGGATTTCAAAGTTTAAAAAAAAATAAAAATCTAGGCAATAATGCTCTACAGAATAATCTTGCTCTGGAGACAGAGCGTCTGCACAGTAGCATCCTTCCTTTGTGGCTGGGACACTTCACCCTCAATTAGGAAAAGGTACCTTTTAATAGAGCTGTTGCCTTTTGTGGCTAGATAGTGATTCTGAGACAGTGGTAGGAACTAGGAGCCAGACAACCAGCATGCTCAGCTGAGCTGCTGTGGATCTTAATTAACGTGCAGAACAGGGTGTAGGCTTGGACAGTTTATCTGTGCCATCTGGATCCAGTATGGATGCAGGGGAAACTTGAACCTAATCTAATAGGTATGTAAGTTGTATGAAAGGAGCTGGTAAAAATCCCTATGTAAAACAATCTTGTGTTAAACAGACAGGCTGGCAGAAGAGGGTGCAAAAGTTGCTCAGGCTGCTGTGGAATCCCCTTGCACCTCCTTGGGGCACATGGTGAATTTGGTACCGACTGCAGAACATCCTGCTCTGTCTGCCACTCCACTCCTACCCCACCTCCTCCTGGGCACCATTCCCACAAAAGAGCTGTTTTCACACCTTCTTCTGGAGAAAACTTAACTTTTACCCCCACTTTCCTCATGGAATCGGGGCTCTTTTCCCTCCTGTAAGGGCATTTCAATGGCTATGCCACATATATTTGGCAAACCAAAGAATTATTTTCATAATATATGCTCCAAGGCCCAAAAGCATTTCTGTCTGTCCCATCCAGTGTAGTTCTGAATGGACTATGTCAGAATTTGGCATAAGCCTTTGTCAAGGCTTAATCACCTTGTTAAAAAAAATATTTTTACTGAAGTTGTATGATTTTGGTAGAACAGAATCACTTGCATCAATGTAACAGATTTATTAATCCACAGGAAGAATTCTGAAAATGTGTATTCTGCAAAAATATAAATGCACTTAAAAACATTGTTCAGTTTTATGTTGGATCATCTTTAGCTCATTCACCCTTCCACATCATCTTGAATTTCCTCTCCTTGTCTCCCTGTGCAACCATTCCCTGCATTAGGAGACTTCATATATCCTTCTCACAGACCTTTCTGAGAGAAATTAACAGCATTCCTTTTCTTTTAACCTTCAAGCCATATTTTCACTCTTATCTCTTTTTAAGAGTACTTTAGTGTACGCATTTCCAACATGAACATATACCTAACTCTGGTCAAAATCTGAAATTATGCCTCCCATTCAGTATCTTGATTTCAGCTGACTATAAAGACTTAGATCTCTTTAGGAAATTATTTCTGTGACTTTTTTGATTGGCAACTGAATATTTCAAAACATTGGCCAACATAAGAGCTACCGAGCCTTTGTATATGATACCATTTTAGATACAGCAAAGCATTCTTCCATATGCATTAGCCCTGCACGCTTACTGTAGATTAAATTGAGTTCAAACAGACTGATATCTTTGTAGGTGGATGTGTATTAAATCCTGAACAGATTAAATTTTAGCATTCAGAGATGCAAAATGAGTATTAGTATTATGCCTCTTCAATGTGGCTTTTTGTATTTATTTAATAAAAGCAAGCCTCTTAAGTATTAAAATCTGAAAGACTTGCCAAGAGGGATGTTTTGAGGCAATGTTTAAAATAATTTTCCACTTTTGCAAATTTTCTATTTTCATGAAAAAAGATCAAAACCACGTCTGAATTTTAACAAATAGTTCCCTCATTCAAAACAGAAAGTCATAAATGCCAACTTGTTTGTTTTTAACAGTTTGAAGACATTACTGCTCTTCTGATTGAAAACAGAGAGATACCAGAAGACTGCCGAAGTGACATCCCATAATTTAAGGGTGAAGCTATTTAATTGTAGAGTATATGAGAGGTCAGCAAGTGTGAGAGACTGAAGTGCATATGTGTGCTTGTGTGTCTATGCACACAGGGAAAGAGGAGTCCTTTCTGTTGCATTAGCGAGAGGTACTACTTGGAACACCCTGCTTATCCTGAAACTGCCCATAAAAAAAAGGGCAGTTGCATTTCTCTGCTAGATTTTGTATATCCCCATGACTCAGAACAGCGCAGCTGGGATTGCTTATCAGCGTGCTGTGGAAATAACAACAAAGGACTCTTCTGTTGGAGCATGGAAATGGTTACATTGTGAGAACATCGAAAGTTTGACTAATTTCTACTGATAATTTCTGTCGTGACATCATTTACTGTTATTTCACGCCACACCCATCTATAGTCAAATATGATTATAGAAAAGAATCAGAAAAAACATTTGAGCACCAAGGCCTGAAATTGTTGCCTGCTTATGGAAGGTTTTGCCATACATATTAATCTTTAAACCTTTAAGCAACCTTTATATTTTTCCTCTTTAAACACTATGAAGTCAGTCAAGCTGCACAGTAGCAAGGTTGTGTGCTGGCAGAAAACACACATCTAAAATTCTTTTGTAATCCGAACACACACACACCCCCCCACACCCACTGCAGCACACTGCATTTTTTGTGGTTTTATTTTTTTTTTAAGCTGAAGCTCACAAATACCATATACGATATGCGTGAATTAGAGAAAGTACTGCAGCATCTCAGCTTCTCTACACAGGGAGAGAAGCATCTTTTCCCCACTCCTGTAAGAGTGACATGATCGCTTGCTTGTGTTTCCTACCTTAGCAGTCCAGCTGTGAGACCCGTAAAGCAGCCATTGAATGTCTCGCCTCGTTTTCTGTAGGAGTGTCACGATGTGCAGCTTTCTTTGTGCTGCCATATGCCAGAAGTCTTTTTAAATGCCACTCTTGCTCTGCTGCTGATCATCTTTGCAATAGACAGTAAGTTGATTTCAGAGCTGCTCTGATTTCCACTGCTTTCAGTGAGAGTAGAAGCGGATTCTCTCTCTGGTAAAAAGTACTTGGCAGAAGCAACAGACAAGTTTTTAAACTCCTATCAACAGTTCTCAGAACTAATACTAGTGCTGATCAAACCCTCCAAATTAAAAATTGACAGTGGGAAACAGTCTAACATTTTGCTGCAAAGTGATTTTGTAAAAAAGGATAGAAGATGAGGCAACGTTAAATGGTGGGTGCAATATCATCTCCAGCAATTCTATCAGAATTGCATCATTTGCTTTAGCTGGTGCAGGGTTTTTAATTTGCCCTGTGTTCAGTAACAGGCACAATAAAGGACATGAGTGCTTCAGATCCTTCTTTTCTTTCCATAACCACTGCTCAGAGTGTGAGTTGTGCATATGTCTTTCATGAGACTTGAAATTTAGAAAAGTTTCCAATAGTTCCTCAAGTTATTTCATGGACATTAATTCAGATTCCCTCTACATAAGTAATCCTAGTCCATCCCACTGCAAGGAAGTCTGTCTCCAAAATAACCAGATGCGCTGAATATCCTCTTTCATCCTCTTGGGCATCATTGCAAAATACCATGGAATACTTTTCTCAGGATGAAATGTTCCTAAGTGTTCCTGTATCCTTGTCCCTCTCTTGGCCATCATGTACAGAAGAATCAAAATATTTCTGCAGTGGTTAAATTCCTGTGTACCCAAAGAGGGAAAGATTAGAATTTCAGGATACTTTAATACCCCCACAAGGAAAATTAGTTACATACTTGGACACATTCTTCTTGCCTCAGTCCAAAGCAGGAGCACTTAATGAGCAGTAGTTAGTGGAGCTACATTGGTGAACACAGCAACAGGGACTGAGACTGTTACACTTTGCGTCAGATGGATCTTTTCACATCCAGATGTCTCCATGACAATTACTATAGCAAAAGTTCACTACAGGCAAAGGCTAGGTATTCACATCTGAAAGGTGTTTTTGACTGCGGTAACGTGTAGCTGTCAGGAAGCATTATAGACAAAGAAATAAACACCAGGGGAATGAAGAAAAGCTCAGTCATGAATATCCCAGATATTCATAGGTCAGTACGAATTTCCAGGGCTGGAAAGCAAGTGACCATCCCATGTGACAAAGGCATTTGTGAGAAGGGGCAAGGTGGAGAACACTGATGCCTCCCTAGTTTCTTGCAATGATACAAGGAAGTTTGTGGATAGAAGCCCAGTGTGAGATGGACAAGTACATTCCTCTCCTCTGTAACTAGATCAGATAACCAGAAGCCAAAGCTCTTCATACTGTACCCCTTCTCAGAGGTGCAGGAGGCTACGGCCCAGGTCAAAGAAGTGAACACATTGCAGAAGTGAGTTTTGAAATATGGAGGGCCCAGAGAGAATTTATAATAAATAAAGTATACCTCAGAGGAAAAACCTTGAGTTTTCCTCTGAGTTACATGCAGCTTATAAAGTCAGTAGGAGTCGTCTGTTTATAGCTGCGAGCAGAAAACAGCCCTGGCATTATCAGTCCTTTACTCAAGAACACAATTCTGCTTGATAATGCATGCACTGTTTTGTCATTAGTTGTCAGTGCACCTCCCAAAACAAGTAGTCACTCTGTGGTTTTATAATCATGGGAATATTCTCAACGGTCCTATCAGATGGGTTTTATTCTGGCTCCAGACATCTCTGGAAAATAGCCTATTGAATCGCATCGGAAACTGGGGCAGAGTTGACTTCCTGGTGGACTCCAAACAATCCAAAGGCTCTCCTTGGAAAGCACAGCCGGTGCTCCCTTATTTGTGCAATGCCACGCTGCCCTGCAGCTGGGGTAATCAGCTCCATCTCAAGTGACTCCACCCCCACCAAAACGGGTAAGGAAATAGCAATCTATTGTTCTAGGAGTTTATGCAAGAGCTTTTTGGCTTTTAAAATAATTATTTTAGCCACTACTTTTAAGAGATAGCAGTGACCTGGTTGCTGCAATGCCTTCTTATTTCCCTATTTACCTCTTGTTAGCTAGAACACCAAATCACTGCTGTATTTACCTGACAAGCAAAAGCAGAAAAAATGTCTATGTAGGACAGTTTCTTACTACTGTGAGGTTTTTCCTTGATGTTAAATACAAAAAAAACCCCACAAAACACAAATCAAAAAAACAAGAACCCCAACAAAATCTCCCCGTTTCCTATTATCATATGAAGAAGAAAAACATTTCCAATTCTGAGGCAGTGCCAAATGGTTCAGCAGATTTTAGAGACTTCGAGACACTGACAGACTGCAACTCCTGCTGTTTACCAGAGGGATTTAAGAGGTTCTCTCTCTTAAAATAGCCATATTTTTGTCTTCCTGAGGGTCAAAACTTGCCACTTTCCCCCTGCTTTCTGTAGACATTTTAACCGTGCCATACTCAGCCATGTCAAGGGACTCTGAAGAGGCTCGTGAGATTCTTCTGTCTGAAGTTAAATGGGAAGGATTGGTTGCACTCCTGCAAACATTCACACCAGAAACACTAAAATGCAGGAGAAAAACACTTCACATGGAGTATTTCTGAAGAACCATCCCCCTATCATTGTATTCTAAAGGCAATGTATCAAACTGGATTACATGAGTCATATTTACCTTATGTGATGTGACATTATGACACGTGACACAGTACCTAAAAAATCATTATGCCTCAGGAGTTTATAACCCAAATGGAATTTAAAGGCATATCAGTCAGCCATGCCCACCCCCACTCCGCTATTATCCACAACAGCAGGGGACTTGCTGCGATGAATCAGAGCTTAGTGATTCTTTCCATGTGCATAGGAAACACCGATTAATTGGAACAGTGACAAAAAAAAAGTCTCTTTACCTGGTAAACAGAATTCAGCAGTGGGATTTTACTTAATGAATAGTATACAGTTAAGTACTTCGATCTGTGAAGGCGAGAGGTGTAGCAAGCTGATTAGGTAGCTCATATCCTATTGCTTTTTCATCTGCTGGAAGTTTGATATTTTTAGCAGTCTCCTCACACAGTAACCACAACTGCCAAATTTTGTGTCATGCACTAATGCAGAGAGAGACTTCCCCGAATTAAGAGAGAAACAAGATAGAATAGAGATCCTCGCTCCATCTGGTTTCTCCATAAATATTCCATTTCCTGACACTGGACATCTGCCACCTCCCTGTCCCTTGGTGGTTCCCTCCGTCCCATCCCTGCAAGCTCCTCGCTCAGCCTCTCTCCTGACACTGGGACATCCTCATGGTTTAGCACATCTGGCAGTAAGTCACCAAAGTCCCTAACTACTGTTGCATTAAGCATGCTCTGGGTCTCAGTACACAGTGCAGTCTGGGGCATAGTTCCATGACAAAGCATACTGGATTTAAATTGTTTATCTACCTAAGCCTTAATTTATGATCTCTACAAATTCCTCTAAAATGAAAGAACCTTTTACTTGCACCATCTTTGTTTAAGAAATAGGGCAAGACTGTCAAGGGCACAGAATGCTTCTGGCACCGACCACTCCTGCTGAAAGCCAATGGGACATCAACATGTAAGTCTTGTTTATACCTTTGGAAAATCTCTTCCATAATCTCATCCAGACTGAAAAACTACAGAACAAACTCTGAATTGAAATACTATTACCAATGGAAAAGAAAACCCGCTTTATAGGATATGTGGTGATGGAAGGCCAGGTTTTACTGTGGAAGCCGCCAGTAGCCCCAGGAGATACTGACTGGCCTTCTTGACCTTGTAATGATGTTTGAAAAAAACAAAACTACAAAAAAAAATTATAACTATAGAAAAGGGGATGAAAGACACCTGAGGGAGAAGAGCTACCTCAGAGGATTCTGGTGGGATTCAGAGAGAAAAATCCATCATTAGGATTTACTCCATGCTTTAATGAAACAAGGCCACTTCATGTTGTCCCAGGTGGTGAAGCATGAAGATATTGGAGTTAGAGGCAGACCATTGCCTGAGGGCAGGAAAACAAGCAAGAGGCTCCTCAGTAAATTCTCTCTAACTTTTAAGGGTTAAAAGAATATGAAAATATAAGACTTATTCAGGAAATCATCCAAAGGCAGCTCAGGAGAGCGACAACAAACATAACTGTTTATGGGGAAGCAGAATGGTCAATTATTAAATAAAGCTAGGGTAGCTTCTCTTGAATTTCATTCCAATTAAAGAAAAAAAAACCTTTTCATTAAGTAATCAGTGAAAAAAAGATTTTTTAAAAAGCACCAGTGATACCAAAAACCAAACACAAAATAACCTCACTCTTATGTTTCAGACCTTGAATTTTCCTTCTTTCTAGAAGAGAACAGTATGTGTGAATGACTAATAACGATCCAGCCATCTGGCCTTCTCTCAGACAAACTCATATTAATTCAAACTACACAGAAAAATAATAATAGATACATATATATAGCCTGCCTCTGAGCATTTGTGAAAGTGTTATGGTCTGCATAACTGTGATGCACTGTCAGCAAATGGGAAACTTTAGAGCACCTTTAATGTTACACTACAGTGCTGTTGTAGGTGACAATTAAAGTAGTTAATGTGCAAGCTGGCCTTTAAGTGTTACACTAATCAACATAATAGATTGTTTTTGCATGATGACCCGATAGCTGCATCTTAGTGCTTGTTGGACAAAGATTTTTTTTTAACAATGCCTGGTTGTAGCTCTTGTAATCATATGACTCTATGGTGGTAATGAGGAACACTATGACTTACTACCAAGATCATTGAGGACCTGAGCATATTGGTGATCTAGGCAAGTATTATCTGAGTAAATGTGTCCCACAGTATCATATTGAACCTCATGGTCTTCCAAACCCAGAGACAGCATGAGGGATTCAATCCTTTAGCATTTCTTGATTGCTCCCATATGCACGCAGTGTTTTCAAGCCCTCTTGCTATTAATATTTCTCGGCTATTTAGAGAAGAAACCCTCCCCTGTGCCTACCTTTGTGTGGATTTATGGAACATAAGGAATTGTAGGGCTGACCTGCTTGGCCAATTATTCAAGGACAAGCAGGAATTGTGTTTTTCACCCACTTACCTGTGCTCTGTGCTACACATTCAGTAGCGTGAACTAATTCAGTGTATTCAGCTTGCCAAGGAAGATTAGTACCTAAGAGTTGAAATCAGGGCAGATTGTATTTCAAGCCATTTTCCCCTTTCCCAAACCTCCCTCTGCCGCTACCTCTAGACTTTTCTTTTTTTTTTTTTTTTTTTTTTACTTATTCAGGTTAGAAATGAAATGCAATGGTTATATTATGCTAATATCAAACTCATTAATGTTAGGCAGAAAAAATATGGGCGGTAGACTGCCAAAAGCTAAGCCTTTGCTTTCACATTCATCCAGTAAAGTTCATTGAAATGGGAATTCATCCCTTTACTCTGGATTAGACTTAAACTCCAGGTGTATTTAAAGAGCTGTATAAGGGATACTGGCTCAGAGGATTCTCCTAGAAAAGCACTATTCAATATTATTGCCTTTATTACAATTTTAGCTCTGTGACCTTATGCTGAAAATGCCTCATTCAAGCTCAGAGAAGACCTAACTAGGAGCTTTGTCATGTGTATCAATGGCTGGGTAGGTATAGTTCAGATAACAGTGCCTAGCACTACAGACCTTAAACTTGGTAAGAAATATGGTATTATCATTAAAATTGGAAGTACAAAAGCATAGATTTGATCCTTGTTTCCAGTTCCCTTTCCATGAAAAATCCCATGGTTTCTGTTGCCTGTATGCAGAATTTTGTTTGAAAATAAGGCTTATGCCGTTCTAAATGAGAGCAAAGGAGCCTTTTTCTTTAGAGAGAAAATACACTAACATTCTAAAGGTACTTTTTTCATGTAACTTTCTATTTCTAGAGTTTAGAACTAATTTTTGCAGACTTAAAACAGCTAGGCAAGAAGTGGCTTCCAATTCCAGTATTTAATTACAGGGATAAACACTTCTATAAATTATTAATTCTTTTCTGGGAACAATTTTTGACCCCATGGACAACAATACCGTCATTCCAGTTATTTCATTATATCAGTCTATATTATTGCCACATATTATTTCTTTCCAAAATGTTTATATAAAATTTATAATATGATGAAAAGATCTTCCCCCTAATTTTTGTATGCAAATGTAAAATCTTGCCCATTTCCTCACGGTATTTGTTCTGTTTAATTGCATTTTAAATGAACATAAAGTAACTACCCCAAAGACATTAGCATGCTTCTGCCAGGGCTCTGTGGATTCTGCTGGCGTGTGTTGAGAGGTTGCTGCATCTCAGATATAATCTGGTCTTTGCAGATATCCTGTCCTGAGGGTAGAGGCAGAGCAGTCCTAGAGAAGGGCTTTGGGGGGCTTCCCCCTCCTTTTTTTTCTGATCTGTATCCAGTGTTAGAAAATTTAAAGCCCAGCAATGGCTTGGAGAGAAAAGAGGCTTTTTCTACAATCACTGGTTCCTCCTTCAGCCAAAACAACTTCAAAACATACCGAAGATGGAGTTAGACAGGGCTAGTTGGCTAAAGTGGCTGTAGGCTCCAAGAGACAGTAATAAAGAGAGCACTGGCAGCCATTCAGCTGAAATAAATCTCAGAAAGAAATAGAATAGAAGAGAATACAAGTCCGAATTGATTTTCAGAGGTTTTGTGTCTGCAGCAGTGCTATGAGCCCTCGTCTCTCAGAAACTACCTGTGTTTATCCCCGCAGTATGGGGGCCAGGCTGTCCTTGGGTGAGCAGCGAGCATCAGACATTCCTGAAGTCTGGTTGTGACAAGGACTGCGTCTCCCACAGCCTCTTCCTTTTAATGATTATTATGAAAATCCTTACATTTGCCATTTGCAAAAGCTTTACATTGTGTCATAATCTCATGAAAATAAGTTAATAATGCTGCTCATTGAGATCTTTACAGCACCTTGAATAGATTCCTAGTTTATACACAAATATATATGGGGATTACAGGCCTTGGAGGAAGAGAAAAGTTAAAAAAATCATCTTGCTATGAGCAGACAGGTCTTTTGAGGTTGAAGGTAAATTTCTTGGCTGTATAACCCCTCCTGAATCTGTCAAAAACCTAAAAAGTTCTCTGTAATTTTGTAGAAGACCAAACACCTGGAGGGCTCTAATAATTGATGGTAAGAAGAAAGCTTGGTACTTTTGAAGTTAGTTTTCTATGTGAAATGTATCTAGTGCTATTTAAATAAAAGATAAATCTCCTTTAGTGAAAGAGAAGAATAAGAAAAGTATTGAGGAGAATTAGAAAAGTATCAAGGAGATTTTCCAGTGGTTTCTTATCCTGAAAGGGACATTTCTAGTTCTACTCAAGAAATTAATTTGATCTATAGAGCCTTTAAAACTAATTTTAATTCTTCAGAACTTGAAATTTATTCAGTTATTTAAAATATTAATAAGTGTTCACTTTTAACAACATTTGAGATAGTTACCAACTCCTCTTCTTCAAGCTTCCTGGCTTGTTTTGAGTAGAAAAAAGGGGTTTGAGCTGTATATAGCAGTGAGGTTAGAGGTAGAGGGATAAGAAGTGTATGCACACTTTATAGGGTGAATAGTCTGGGTGCCATAAAGAAATGGCATATCACAATCTTACACCCTCCAGAGCAATCTCCCTCTAAGGTTTGATTCAGTCATTCACAGTTAAAGGGGTTAGAAATGTCAAGTATAATCATTTATGATAAATACACCCCCCCAAACAACACTGAGCAAACCCCAAACCAACTAAAATGCCCACGTCATTTTAGACTCTGACTGCACTATGTAAAAGCAGTGACAATATTTATCCACTGCATTATCTGGCAAGAAGTGGATCTTGACTCAAGCTGCTCAAAGACAAATAATAATAAAAATCTGAATTTCTGCCTCATGGGAAACTTCTGACTTTGCTCCCTGAATCAGGATGAAAAATTGCTTGCTTTCTTAAAGCATGTCTCTGTTCATGATGGAAAACAGAAATTCGCTATTTTTTTTTTCTTTTAAAAAGCAAATGTGATATTCCAACACTAAAACGTTATGATTCGATTAAGTTAAGCAAAATGGGGTCATTTCAGTGTAAATCTGTGTCACTGTGGAGTGCTACGCACACCATTAGAAAACTACTGCTTTATTATTCCATTTTCCTTTCTCGGGATGTTGCACCAAAAAACAATATACAAAAATGGTAACAAGTGTTGCAATTTAATTTACACAAACCACTGTGGTGGCTCAAAGTGACAGGTAACTTTGTCAACCTAACCGAAACTAAAGTTGTTTGTTTGTTGGTTTTTTTTTTCCTGATTTTTGACAAATTGGAATTATTCATCTGAAAAAATGTATCAATTTTTTGTAATGATAAATCAAGATTTCATCAGAATCCCAGTTTTCTCAGCAAAACACAGCTTCCCTGAATTAGAGAGGAAAACAATTTCAATTAAAAAACCCTGACCACTTCTTAGCTTTCACTGCACTTCAGTCCCAATTCTCCTTTCTGCTTGCTAGCACAAAAATAGGATATTTTGGCCCTCATCTCTTCATGATCCAGAGGCCAAATTGTTAAAATGCTACCTGTGCTAGTTTTACTTTTACATACTAGATTGATGTTCTTCTCCTGGGATCACTCCTATATTTCTTTCAACACCCAATGACATTTTTTGCACCTCTTTTCTAGAGAAGGGCTTTCAGTCTGGTCACTGTACAGAGGCTTGGCCAGCTCTTGCACCTGTCCCAAAGTCCCAAAGTGTATGACACAGGCTGCTTAGAATATACTCACTGTGATAGCAGATTAGTTTTCAAGAGAGATTTGAGCTGGGCAAAAGCATCATAGGAGGTTTAGGCAATCGTGTGATAAATCAAGGCAAGTCTATCTATTTCAACAACCAGATCCATCACATCACTCTAAAGATATTTCTTCTTATTGTGCTGCTACAGACACTGGTACTGCACCCTCAACAGGGCTCAGTTAACACATGAAGGGAAGTGTCAGATTGTTCATATTAAATGGACACAGTTTCATAACTTTGTTTTTATAATGAGAGGCCTTCTCCTCTGCACAAAGGCTAATTTTAAAAATCTACCTACAAAAAGCAAGTGATAAAGTCAGAAGTGAAATGAATGTTTTTTGCTTTTTTGCCTGTTATCTTTGTGGTAAAAGCATCCTCTGAATCTGATCTCCCCAAAACTTGTGACCTAAATGTCAGCTGATGGGTTACTGAAGTGTCTGATACTATTTTCAGACCTGATAGAAGAGTTTCTGCTTGCTCAAGAGACACAAACATGAGGCAGCCATTCGTATTTGCCAAAGGAAGGACAGAAGTGCCAAGAAAGAAATTGCATTTTCTAGCTCAAGACAAGCTGTGTAAATGCAAGAGAAAAAGAAATTAGGTCCATCATTCTGTTCTTCTCTTTGCTGTGATGACTAGGTCCCTCTTTTCTCTTTGAGGTCCCTACTTTTTATATTCATGGACATGCTATTTGCTGGCTTCCAGACTGATGCTTTTTGGCTCCAGAGAGGCCAAGTTGCTGTCAACTAGCAAATATTTCACTCTTAGCTTTTCTCTAGACCATTTTATTTCACACACGCACTTGTCTGTTTTGGTTTTTTTTTCCTTCTTGCTGACAGTTAAAAAACCTGAATATGTCTAAAAGCAAAAAAAAGTTTGAAGAAGAAGTGGTTAGAAGAGAAACCACAGCAGATAAACCGGATGAGATGGGGCTGACTTTTCCACAGGACTATAAGACTCTAGGCTTTGCCTATACAAAGGTTCTGAAGTAACACTTATAAACATCTTTAAAGCCTACAAGTAAGAGATAGTTCTTCCCTAGTAGTTACAACTTAATACAATTGATAGATTCTATTTCCCTATAAAGCGTGGCCATCTATGTCTGAACTATTTACCTTGAGTCCATTACAGTCAAAGGACAGAAATTAGTGGTTCAACAATGGTCTTAAGTTTACGACCTAACATGCCCTCAAGAAAAGCTAAACGTTATCTTAGAAGTGCTTACTTACTCTAGTTTTAAGTGGAGTCTGGTTAGCTTACTCAGAGATATCAACATTTTAGAACTGAAAATTAGGCAAGATGATCTCTTTTTGAGAAGACTGCTCAGGCTGCAGATGTAGTGAAATGCTCCTACTTGACAAGGTGTTTTGAAGAGGAGAGAAGGAGGGACATCTAGGACCATCCAGAGAGTACTCAAATTGTATGCCATGTAATATACCCAGCAAGGAGAGATCCAGTGAGAGTCAAAAAGTAAAGTTGTTGGAATAGCAGATTCATACTGACTTCTGCTTAATATTTTATTAAGTATATGGTTCTGGCCATCTGTTTTAAAAATAGGATTTGGTTTCCTCTGTCCCCAGGCCAGCACATGTGGAAGAATAACACATGGTAAGCAGACTGGAAGTAAGGATTAATGGCCATAGGCTGGTGTGGAAATGAAGAAACTGCAAATTATTTCTCTCTTCTCATGTGTTCATTTCACTAGATGTATGAGGTAAGCTGACAGAAATATTTGCCTAGTTTCTCCCACTTCTTTAAGACAATATTTTGATATTTACAGAATCTACCAAGGCACACAATATCCGAGACAGGAGACACAACAGGAGCTTTCCTGGGGCTTCAAACACAAGGCACAGACTTTTGTTACAAAACATTATTGCATGAGCACATACAAAAAGAAACTGAACTAAAACCTACAGTATAGCTCACCTTAAACAACTAGAAATATCAATAATTTCCTAGCCACATATAGCAAATATACTCACTATTAATATCAAGCCATAGTGGTTTCTCTATCAAAAAGATTTATTTCTCTGAGAGTTTATTATTATAGCTATTGTCAGGAGAACACTTTAAAAGAAATTCCACTGATGTTATTTTTTCTACAGGGTAAGGGCTGTCTCTTCTTATGCTGTAAGAAGAGATACCTATACACTATACTGTGAAGTGTGGATGGTCTCCCTGGTGTGGTGGGGTAAGTAGTACAGGTAACAACTCTGGCATTTGGTTGTCTAGTATGTCCACTCACATCCTTACTTCCTAAAGACAATGCTTGTTTGTGGGTTTTGGGCTTTTTTGTTTGTTTGGGGGTTTTTTTTCCTTTTTCTTTACTTCCCTGCCTAAACCCCCACCCCCGCTTCCCTTCCCCTTTCCCATCATAAGCTGTACAGCTGAACTGAGCAACACAGTGAACCTGCATAATCAACAGTGATGTTTGTTGAGGTTAAATATAGTAATTCAAAACCAATTAGATGGTACCCAGGAAGAAAAGAGGGATGTGATGTGAATATGTGGAAACAGCTGTGATGGCCAAGAACTCATTCTACAAAGTGACTTGCACTACTGTCAATGAAATTGTAGTGCCTCTTTTACAGTTCATCTCACTTAAGTGCAAGTCACATCAGTGTTTATGGAGGCAGCAGTACCTATATGTACAGTTGCCGTGAATCCAAGCATAAGAAGTAGATTTTTGCTATAATCATTCTCCACTGAAAAGATAAGCTACCATGTATTGCATTATTAATGATATTTTTCAGTCCAAGTATACTAGGCTTATATGTTCTTTATAATTTTATGATGGTTAGCAGTACATCCAGACTGGTACAAAAGTGTTCAGTTTGAATATTATCAGACCGAATAGCAAATCATAAGAAGTGCATCTAGCAAGTGCTCCATTCATCTGGAAATCAGGGAAGCAAATGTATATGCTTCTGTGAAGACAATATTTTAACTTTCTCCTGTTTATTCAAACTTTTACTTGCCTTCTGAGCAGATGATTAGAAGCTCACACAGACTTAAAAATGCAACCGTTACTCTTGAGTTTAGTCAAATGAATAACCCAGTGTGAATACTTAATTTGAGAAAATGCAGTTTTTTCTTCACCAATATCCATGCTCCTTATCCCTGGAGTTACGGTTACCACATACAGTTCATGGCCTCCAGAGGTATTTCCCTGCAGCTACTGCCACTTGCAAGACTTTTCCCTGGTGCTTGGAGTGGGACTGGCAGTTATCCTTCTGGTTGAATTTTCTATGCTTGTATCTGCTCACAGTAACAGCCTTGAGGTTCTTGGTTCTGTTCTCACTGCTGATGCTGTATTCTTTCACAGTACTTAGCATCTTGAACACACCATTCCCCTGGTCCCAGAGCACCTGCCATCCTTCCTCTTGATAAATAGTACTAATACATAGAAAAAGGGTTACAACAAATTGTCAAGTGATATACACTGAGTAGCTAAGCTCTCTCCATCCTACAGCACATATAGGAGGAAGTCCCTGAGAAATCCATATTGTGTCTACTTCCTCGCTGTATACCACATAGCCCAAGCCCAGACTGATCTCTTCTTTGGCAGCACTGTGTTTACTGGTAGGGATTTAATTTTTATCTCTTTGGCCTGCTCAGAGGCTGGTGACACTTGATCTTACATGACACATTACCCACTAGTCTAGTTGCTTCCACTTCTTTAAGACAATGAAATAGTACCCCAGGTTACCACATGGCATCTTGACTTTCCAGCTCAGCAGCTCTGCCTTCATGAGCACAATGCTTGACTTTCCCCTAAAGCAGCTCACTGGCAAGAGAGCAGGTTTCCCTTGCAGGGAGGAAGCATCTCGTCTGTGTGACCACCTCCTGCATCTAAAGGCTTGAGCAAGGTCCTCCACATCACAGAATAGTACTCAGGCTTGGCTGCATAGTCAGTTTCTCCCTTGATTTTTTTCCCACCAGCTAATTATCTACAGAAACTAAGGTGGAACAAAGAAACAATTCTGAGGTATTGAGAATGAAATTAAAGCCCTTCTCCAGAATTATAGAGACCTAAGCCTAGAGCCTGTGACATCCACATGATAGATGTATCCTGTTTGATGGTGGTTTTCTCTGCCAGGCCAAGGAAAGAGATTCTGATATTTAAAGTTTTCCCCACTTTTGCCTGTTTTTTCCAAAAGGAAAATGTAATTTCCAAAATGAATTTTCATACCAGTGAATATTAATTTTTTGTTGAAAAAAGTCAGATAAATTAATGCATAGTTAAAGAATATTTGGAGTACCTTTCCTCTACAGATGTACAAATGAATAAAATTATTAACTGCTTTTATTTCCTAGTAAGAGTCAAAGAATCACTTTCTTGAGAAAGATGGCAAGTGGGCACTTGAAAAATAGATACACAAAAGTCTGCGAGTAACATGGTGATTAAACTACTAATTTCTATATACTTTTGTCTCTATAAAACCTGAACATCCTTAACAAACACTTCACATTTATAAGAACTCCAGATGTTAGTCAGTAGTTTATAATGATTTATTTACCTGTCCAATTTAGTGTGGTTTTTTTTTCTTGTGTTCTGAGACAGTCATTTTCCCTTGATTTATTCAAGTTATTTTTCCTCTTTCTGCAGTCGAATAGCAAACTATTTACTCAAAAATATGATAATATATATTGAATCTCAATGGCATTGGTTAGCTATGGTTGCTCAGCTGTGCCAGAGGAGCCTGTTCTGTTCTGTAAGGAAGGCAGTGAATCTATACCCTCCCTACAAGCACCTTCCCATGTAATTTATAAGCTTCCTTTACACGAACATTTGGCCTTAAAACTTGCCTTCCCATAGGATAGCACAAAGAAAGTTGTTAGCCCAAAGAGACTTCATGCACAATTGAAACGGATGCCTATAGATTTCTCTTTTTTGACTATTCTCTTGTGTTTGGAAAGAACAGTTCTTCTATAGACAGGATACACTGCAAAAGTAGAAGAATAAACTGCAAAAACTATAGGAGGTAGAAGCTTTCATCAAAAGAATATAAAATGTCAGGAGAGACACTCTTGCTGAGCTATTGGAGTGCATAATTGTCCAGGGATTTTTCTACTGAAGCTTGCAGAAGTTATTGCAGTGGAACAGTATTTCCACCAGAAGATTTGATAAAATTGAAACTTTTCACAGCCATACATTGATTTCTTCTAAATTTTTGATATATCATTATTGAAACAACTTTTGAGGTAGTATTTCAACTTGTTTTAATGTATCAAAAGTTGATATAAAGTGAAGTCTTTCAAATATTTATTTTTTAAAGTTTTGTAATGAACTCAAACGTTAAAATTTCAACATTCCTTCTTTTTTAGGGTGAAGGGAAACTTTTTCTAGGATAAGCAACTCCTGCAGATGGGCCATTCCACTTTGCCCTGAAGCCTTCTGGTGTTCTCATAACCTGCTGAAGACCAACTGTGTTTCCTCAGCAGCTCTCACTCCTCCTCTTAATGGATGTTAAGACATCCATTCACTCCACACCAGATCAGAGGGAACTCTGTGTGTGTATGTGCCCTAAGAAACACTCTGATGCTTTGCTATTATTTCATCCTGCCTAAGTCATCAATGCATATTTGCATTTTGATATACTGTTCCTCTAATATATCTCTGAGTTTGTGAAAAATTCAAAATTTTGAGGTTTCAGAACGATTAAATTCCTCCTCATCAACTCCACAAACTTCAAAAGTGTTCAGCTCACATAGCCTCACAAACCCCTAGATTCCTCCTTCCAGTCTTTTCTCTCACAGGTTTTCTGACTTTCAGACTTGGCAAGTAGCTTACCAAAACAAACACTGCATGAATGCTGAGAAAATAGCATCTGATTAAATGGTGGATGTTAATCATAGCCATATTTTATTTCTATTTTCAAACAGTAGAACAGAATAAGCTCCATTAAAAGTTTGACCTTTGAAAGCCACAATACTTGACTTATCTTGAGAGAACACTTCCTCCATAGCAAGATCAGTTGCTGGTGCATGATACTGTCTGTAAGTGCTAAGCAACAAAATAGGTTACTCTGAGCATTTTAAGCACAACTCAAAGAAAAAAACATCTCAAACTTTACAATGCTTAGCCACATTTTGAAACAGCTTTTTCAAATATTTTCAAGGACTTCAACCAGTCAACTTTCAGAATAATTTATTTATCTTAAAGTGAGCCGGTAGATGCCAACCTCTATTAAAACAGTAAGAGAAAAAAAAAAACTACACTGCTGACCATCATTGGGTAGCAATTTAGTTGTGTTCCAGATTAAAAAAAAAAAAAAAAAAGCTTAAGTCCAAGAAGAACAGTTTATAGTAAGATATGCTAAGAACAATGGTTTAAATCGACACAGGGTTTGTGAAACTTCATTGTTCTTTGTCTTCACAGTCTCTGCTTTCTTCCAAATCCGAAAGCTGAAATACTGAGGAACTGGCTGCTCGCATAATACCTTCACAGCCTGCTCTGGAGATTTACACAAACATCCTCTCATGAAATTTCAGGCTTTTAATCATAGTCCACACGCTTCTAAAGGTTTTGATATGGCCTATGTGGTCTATAACTAATTTATACTCATCACACTTCTACTCTCAGTTTACCTGAGCAGTGGTAAGGAAAATAACATGTTGTATTATGACAGAGATCTTATCAATTAAAGGCAGAGAACATTTCAGTATCTGTATATACAACTGTACCGTTGAACCAAAAGTACACAGAAACTGTTAGGAATATGCCATGCTGCCTGTATGTACCATTACTCTGTAAAATACTTCAATATTGCAATAATATCTTCCAGCTGCAACTCACTGTGCTTCACATCAAATCAAATGACATAAGTACGTGGAGCCAGGACCAGTGTCAGCTATTATGTGGCAGTTTTTCCTAAGGGGACATGCTGACAGACAATCAAAACTTTTCTTTAATATTTCTTATTGTGCTTCTGCTGGTGAGACTACCTGTCATGTAGCAATCATTCTTTGCTTGTGACAGAGAAATAAAAACAGAAAACAGAAGAACTTGGATACCCATCTCAAATGTTTGGATTCGATGAAATTTGTTCATGTTTGGGTTACACCTTGAACAGCACTATGCTGTGGTGTTTGTGGACTTAGGTTAGTCATTTTGGGGACTGTTGGATAACCCAAAATCCAAGACTCCCTTGCAAAAACCTGGCTTGTCATATACACATTAACTCTGCTTACACGTCACACTGAGTACGGTGGAAAGATGCTACAGATGGAAATGTTCAGCCTGGATGGGCTGAGCATTCAAAATCTGGATTTTATTTGAACTACCATTGCAGGGCAGTGAAATGTGATAACAAATACTTGTCATATCACATTGGTCAAAGTCTCAGCTGTTATAACAGTAAAAGAAAAAGCAAACAAGACAACAAAACTTCCAAGCTCAAAGGAATCCTTCCCAAACTGCACGTGGGGTTGTACCATGTTGTGGCACAGAGGACTTAATGCTGCTGTGTCAGCAAACTGACCACGTTTTATATCATTAAACTGATGAATTGTACTTGGTGTAGAGAAATGTGGTCATGGTGTACATCAGGAATTTTGTAGTTTGAGAACCTCAGATCTATTCTCTATGTTCTAATAAAATATAATTTCCCCTGCAGATTCTGCTGTGCTAGTTGCTTGTTTTACCAGAATTGTTAACATTTATATTACTTTAAACCAAACTATTTTCAAATCAAAACCACCAAGGCAACCGTCCAACATGGCTGACATGTTAAACAGGATAATTAATCCCTTTCTAGTTCATACAGTAAAATCACATGTTCTTGGCCAGCATTTCATTGCCTGTGCCTCAAACATTTTTTCTCTTTGTTCCCTATACATCTCTCTGTACATCCACTCTTTTCTGTCTCGACTCTGCATTTCCTCTTTCAGTTTTCAAGTACTATCCACTTTTTGCTTCTATCAGGCAATGTTTTCAATCCCCAAAATGGGTCCTAGTATGTGTTCCTTTCTACACACTATAGTCTTGAGCAACTGCAGCACCTTTCTTTGGTCAGGAATTGCCAGGGAGACAGCTGGGAAGACCAGGCCCTTTGAAACCACCATACAAAAGACCAAAGAAAGAATGAAGAACAGTAAAGGTGGCAGCAGCAAATGGAGCTCAGACCCTGGTTTGGGAATGCAGATGGACAGATAATGTTTGCTGTAAGAAGCTGGAAACAATGAAACTGATGGATGGGAGGATTAGGCTGGATGAGTAGAAACGAAGGGCCAAGTCTCAGTTTGTGGAGGGCATTGCACAGAAACAAAGAGAAGAAAAAATACATCAAAGGGTTCAAGTAAGCAGTAAGACATTTTAGGATTAAGCTCTGCTGATCCAGATCTCCAAACTATTGGAGGTTCACCCACCACTAATCTTGTCCCCATTCATTTATGAGAAAACATGACCAAACATAATCAGTTACAGGATTCTGGGATATGGTTATATCAAATTATATCTCCTGTAACAAGATGCAGTGCAGTGGCACGGCCTGCATTTCAGCTGTAGTAGCAGTCAGCTTTTTCCCTTAGATGTCACATCTTACTATAATTTACTATCTGGAAGACTTGTAATTAAAACCATATGCTTCACTTTTTTTTTGGTGTGTGCACATAAGGGGTTCCACATTTCTGCAAACTTTGCCAATTGTAAACTCATCTCTCTCTCCACTAACCTGTGGCCCAACTGCGTGTAATAAGAGTAATTTGGAGAATGATATTTGGTTACACTCTATTGCTGTAAATTGCTTCTTTCCTCTAATGGCCTGAAAAGTACAGAGCTAAACTAGTTAATCTGAAATAAGCTAAAACTGAAAGATACATTTCAGGAACTGGTGATTATATTCCTTTAATTAATGCAACATCACGTTGCAGAAACTTATTTGTCTTTTCTAAAAGCAAGGATATATTTTAGGACAGATACTGATATCTTTGGTAATGCAGAGTAGATGTAAACCTGTCACACCTGAGAAAGTTTGATACAGAGAGATGCCTAGTGGGAATAATGCTGACATACCTGGCTGCTTGCCACCCTCCTGCCCACACATACATCATATCCAGAACTGCTACTGAAGTAGACCAAAGATGTATCTGAAATATTACTGCATTTTGGCTGTCAGCTACCCTCACCAGTGCCCATTCCTGTCCCAGTCCTGAGCAGCCTCAGGGACAGGCGGTGCAGAAGTGATGGGTATAGTCCTGCTCCCCTAGGCATAGGAACCAAAAACAACTCTTCATAGCCTTTATGTTAAATAGGCATGCACCCCCCAGAAGTGGTCATACTTTATCTGCCATTCATTGGAGCGTACCCAAAATTTGTGTATTTTTTTCCCATGTTAAATGACACCTTGGATAGCTGAATTTTTGGCTGGTTTCTGGTCACCTGCAGACCTGTTCCTGTTCTGGCATTATGGCTTTGCATCCTATCCCCATAACAGCAGCAGAGAGCTAAAAGACAAGGCAGTGCAGGACATAGGTATTGCTGGGATGGTGGCTAGACACCACAATTCAACACATTTTGATTCATTGCTCTGGCTAACTCTATCTCTCATCTTTGGACAGCTTTTTCCCAGATCTCTCAATAAAGACAAGGCCACATAACACAGATTTTTACCATGCTGTCTGTCTCAATCTCTCTCATCAATAGATACCAAGATGATAGCTCTACAACATCACTGCTAAACCTTCTGGTTACAGCACGAGGGTCAGTTGTTCAGATAATGTAACCAAACTCCATTGACTTCAGTTGAAAGCAGCCATATATCAGTGGAGGACCTTTTCCCTTCTAGTTTTTTTTCTTCTCCCTGTCCAAAAAGCCCTAAATCTGAACACATACAGGACAATTTTTCAATAGGTTGCTCTTTACAAGTATGTTTTCCAGAAATTCTCGTATTTTGAAGAGATTTTAACCATCACCATTGCTGCTCATCTGTTCATATAGTTACTGAACTTTCATGCACAAATGTAAAATACTTTAAAAGAAAACATTACTTCTCCATTTTTGTTTTCTTTATTTCTTCACAACACCCACTCCTACTGCACTCTGCTCCTTTTTCCCCTCAATATCAAGGGCATATTAATATGACTTTAATAATTCACTAGTAGGAAAATAACATCACAGTGTTTTCTGTCCACAAGTCATATTGTGGGTTTAGTGGATATTTCTACTAAACGGTTGTATCTGTAAACATCAATCAACTTAATACTTCTTATGTGTCATCATAAGAAAATGCTCTACATTTAAACACAAAGATATCGTTTTAGCTTGGTTATTTAATTTAAGCAACAAAAGACAACACACACACACACACACCCCCCCCAAACTGGAGGAACAAAACCAGTGTTTCAGTTATATAGGGTGCTTTCAGAAAAAAAAAATGTTGGAAGAAAAATTAAGGCGTGTCAAATCACTGCACCGTCAGATTATTTAAGAAATACTGATTTTTCATTTTCAAGATATCATTTTTATTGTTTAAACAAAGGTTCCAAATTAAAACTTTAAAGGTAAGGCATAAAAGCATGTAACAAAATGGCCAACAAAACAAAACATTCTTTTGTGAGGAAGGAAAGATTTTTCTCTCACTTACTGCTGTCCTACAGCCCTCAAACGAGGCAGTCCAGTTTTGTTTTCACTGAAACATTTCCCCCTCCCCCAACATTATCTGATATGCCTGTATTTACTCTGTACTACTTTTAAAATACCTCAAAGAGTCATAGTCAATGTTGACACAAGGCTGTGCTAACCTGTGGCATTTGTATGACAACTGAATTTGCATAAGTGATGAACAAGGACAAATGGAAAAAAATTAATAGCAGTATACAGAATAATTGTCATATGATAATGTAAAACTATAAAATGAAAAGTGGTTTTACAGCCACTATTTGAATAGGAAGAGAGATTAAGTAAAGAAAGAGTATTACAAAATTTTGTCTTTCAGTGTAAGATGTGTTTCCTAGCACTAACCTTCATGATTCCAAAGAAAACTGTTCCCGTCTGTCAGTCCTCATCCCACTTCCTTTTCTGCCTTACTGGGAGGAGCTGACTGCTAAAGGGCATTGACCAGTCAGCAAAGTTTTTCTGTAGATAACAGAAAACAGCATATTAAAAAATATATAGAAATATATATAGAAATACATATATAACATGTATATACACACACAAATGGTGCATTATCATAGGCAACTGTATTTGATCCTCATTTAGTATCTGTCTGTCCAGATGTCAGTAATAGTAATTCATAGTTTATGATAAAAGTTCAGGTACTGCTCTGAAATTATAAACTACTGCAAGCATGTGTTTTGTCCTGAAAAAAGTATAAATTCAGACTAAAAATTGTTGTGAAATGTGGTGCTATTCTGGGGAATGCTCCCTACAGAAAACTTTCTGCATTGTGCGGGGTAAAGCTTTATGCAGAGCATTACTGCAGATGGACATTGACTCTCATCATCCATGCCAGAACCTGGAAACCTGTTATCCTCCTTGCTTTACTGAAAAGATAATATACCTTGATGTGTTTCAGAGCGCTTTGCTGATGCACTCTGCACTCCAGTCTCACAAAAGACAATGTACTAACCTGTTTTGCACAACAGTAGATGACCTTTGCCAGGAGAATGTCACCTCTGAAATGGCTTCTAAGTGTGATGACAGCAGTTTGCCATTTTTAAGATCACAGCATCTCGAGCTCTGGATGGTAAGAGCTGGCTGTGAGTTTAGACTAGCTTTCTAGATTATTATTTTTCTTAATTTTAAATGAAACTGCACAAAGTGGCCCAAAATGAAGGCATCACCCCCAAAAAAGGAAGGGTGAGCAACAGATTGAGAAGTAGACTTCTGTACATCTCCAGATTAAAAGGTTTTCCCCTCCTTTTTGCCTTTTAAAATATGTTTTGTATATTAATGGTCAAATTGACTACTTGGCTGCACTTGTAGATTATAACAAGAGAAGTCCAGGTTACAATTTCAGTGAACTAATCTGATGAGAGTTCGGTGCCTTTTTTACCCCTTTTTCTCCTAGATATTCATCTTACATTCGATTGCAGTTTCAGACCTGCATTCAGATGGGAACACCAATATTATTTTAAAGTTACCGATTCAAAAGATGACAAGAGAGAAATTCTGGGTTGTTATGATAAAAGCACCTGAAATGAGAAACTTGCCACAAGGAAAAGGATTACCTTGTGCTTAAGTGGGATTGGAGCCTGAGTGAGTGACGCACCAGATGTGCAAAAACTGTGCTCAGAGACATCGCCTACAACTATGCCATTAAAGGTGTCATTGCAGAATAAGGATCTGTCTTAATCCTGGAAGTTTAGAGAACTGGAAATACACAGATGCAGACGTACAATCAAGAGTCTTTAAAGCAGCTGTTGACTAATTTGTGCAATTTAAGTTGTCTTACATGCCACAATATATACCCAGCCTTGTACTTCTCAGTGTGGCACTGAAGATATCATGTGCTTGATGTGGCATAGTGGGCCTTAAAATCAATTGGATAATCCAAAGTCAAAACAGTCAGCTTGGTTAAGAAGCCTCAAGAAAGTATCCCTCAGAGGTACTGGGACTTAATTACATACTCTTACAACATATCAGAGACATAATGTGCTCCGTCAAGGGAGAACAGATGGTGGTTTCCTTTCTTTTTTTTTTTTTGGAGTGGACACCTGGGATTGTCACAACATGTGTGGCTGCCACCCACACCTTTCTCTGGGCAATCTTACCTCTGGACTTGGCAATTATATTGCATTTTACATGCCCCTGAGGACTGTGTTACTACTTTTATTGTATTAGATGCTATTCATATATGAAGAGAAAGGACAAAGACAACACAAACCTCTATAAAGATGTACAGCCACAATACTGCACTGCCATAGTTCAATGCACTAAGCTCTTAGAAAGGATGGCAAAGAGGTCATTAGAGAGCAGGACTTGGCTCTGTGCCTTGAAATACATCAAAAAGCTATATGTTTATTAGCTAGGAATAAAAGTTACTTTAAAATAGCGCCAGAAGATAACGTCTTCTATTTGAGCAATGAATATTTTGAACAAAATAAAGCTTGTTACTAATATTAATCAGTGGCTATGTGACAAGACTTGTCATTTTGTATCAAATGCTATAAATTTTCACTTGCTATCAATAAACATAATTTGTTATGAAACTGCATTATCTTACCATGCTTAAGTTAATTATATTAAAAATATGTAGAGTAAGTATTTGTCACTTTATGACAAACTGACAGACTAGGAGTCATACTACATAAAGGCACTGGTTGTGATTGTGTTGAACATGATATTTTCAGGCATCTTAAAAAGCCCAAAGCATCTTGAGGGCCAGAAAAGCAAAACCCATACCCACCCTCACTACTTTCTGTCCCTCCCCTAGGGGTGAATCGAGTTTAAAGGGGCTTAAAGTATCTGGAAAGAGATTATATGAGAAAGAAACAGATAGGTTTGTAGTTGCTTGGACAACTGTTATGTAGCTGCCCAAGTGCCAACCTAAGATGACCTCAATGCACAAGGCCCCAAAGGATAGTGCTGCTGCCTGAGAGTCATCCACACATCAAGCTTCATACTACCCAAAGCATCTCTTGTATCATCACCATCACTTTTCCATGATGGTGAAACACTAACTGCCCAGATCAATTCCTTTGGCTCGGACACGTCTGGGGTCATAAGAGATCAGACTACATAGAAACCACATAGTGGGCTACAGTCACAAAGGAAAACTCCCCCACAAAATTGTTTGCACTAACACTATGTTAAATCAAGTGTTAAGAGTTCCTGCACTCCTGAAAAGGAACTTTTATTCACACTTTTATTCACTTCAGAACAAATCAGTGGCAAATGAAGGAGATGGCACAAGTGTGTCCTTTGGTGTAGTTATGCAGCACAGACATTTCACAATTAGTTATTCTAAAAAGATAAGCTTCCAAAAACTGCCAAAGAAATCCAGTACCCAAAACAACATTTAAATACTGAATTTGGGAAAATACCAAGAACGTTGACATTAATGTTGTTGTTTTGATGTTTAAGCTTTGGCATCTGAAACAAGAGTAAAAAAGTTTGCTGTATAAATCAGAAAAGCATACAGATACAAACCAAAGGAAAACTAGATGCATCCATGCTATTTGGACCTGTTCTCACACTTGCTGTGCTACTTCTGGCACAGCAGAAGAAACGGTCACACAACTCTGGTTCAGGTAGCAATCTTTATACCCTAGAAGTAGGTTAGGCTTCCAAAAGAGAAAGAAATTGATATCTAAAATAACGTGTTTTGAGGGGATCTTGGTTTCTGGAGACAGATGTTCTGTATTTTTGATAAATCATTTTAGTAGGTTCATTTAGTAGGTCTTAAATAAATATTGCAAAAGCAAGGCACTTTTATATATCAGTATTGTAAATGAAAAAAGTTATGGTAAGCACATGCGTCCAAGCACAAATTTACCGTAAATTTATCCCATCTTAATAGATATAGAGGATTTTAGGCAACCAAAAGAGCAAGAGCAACATTTTGGCTTTCTCAGGTATCTTGCCAGGTAAAACTTACCTTTCCATCAGAGTCATAATTGCATGCTAGTAGATACACTAAATGTATGCTCCCAGGAAGGATTATCGAGTAAGCATTTACTATTAATGTTGCTGATAAAACATGGCCAAATTATTTTATAGCAGAAGAAACACCTGGGGGCAGGGGAAGAAAACTGCTTTTTAAGTCTCCTGTGGCACATTAATTTAGCTTATTTAAGTCAAGTGAAGTGCTAAGCAGTGACAGAAAGAGAATTTTGATGAAGCACTCAAGATCTATTTACTGTCCTCTCTTGCACTGGTGACAAAAGAATTATTCACAGAAAAGGAACTGTTAAGAATATGAGTAGCAGCAGTATAACATCTGGAATATTTTGTAAATAAATAAAATAAATACATTATCTGTGTTGATAAGTATTAACTGCCTCTTTCTACACTTTCCATCTCTACTATCTCATTCTAAACTGAGATGAATATTGTTCTTTGGTGACTAGAGAATCTGGATCCAAGTGTCTTTGTGCAGCAAGATTTTGCTCACATTTAAACAGTTAATGTTTCTTCTTATGCCCCTTTGGGAAGTTCAGCACTGATAGAGTTTCCTTGATGGTAATCTCCAGTTCACACCTTATGCTCGCATACGTATATCATATGCGTACATACCAACTTATCACCAGTTCTGAACAAATTAGCTCAATCTGAATATATCCAATTTTCATTGAATACATCCCTCTCAAGAGGTGATAGGAGCCAGATTGTCATTATGGATAGAAAGTTAGTAAGTTAACTTAATTGATATAAGTCCTATTCAGCATAAATAAAGACATTAGGATCAAGCCTTGCATATTTAAAAACACCTTATGATATAAAGCTACTTTTTCAGTGTGAAGAATTTATTAATTTGAAAGAGAGAAAAAAGTGGCCAGACCAAAAGCAGTTGCAATAGTAATGCCCAAGTTTTGCCTTCACTCTGTTAGCTAAGGAATAGCAGTGGTTTGAGAAGGAGCATCATTGAGCATCAAGCTCATCGAAAGCAAACTGACTGGTGCAGCACCCTTCTGTGATAATGCACTGGTGTCTCAAGGAGTCCCGACAGAGCAGTGACTGACAGAAAGAATACATCATGACAGTGTCATTAAACTAAAGCCTTTCAAGAGTTAGTGTAACACCCTCAGAGGTGTGCAGGGAAATAGCTCTCACCTCCACCATGGAAACCTGCATGAAACAGGAACTACCTTTGTGCTGGTTGCTAACAGCAATGAGGAGATCTGATAGCCAGTGACAAGTGTTCAGAAGCCAGCGAGGCTCCCCCACTCATTCAAAACAAACAAAAAACCCAATGCATTTGCCTATTTTTTTCATATTGTTGGATCCCTTAAATATCATTTTATCTGGCAAGTCTTCTTTCAAGAAACAAGAACACTGACAACTGGGACATTATTTAGGGATTATATAAACATATTTAATGGCATTTTAGGAAAAGAGAAGCAGACAGAAGTAATATCAGTTTAACCCTTTGCTTACTAAAACCTAAAGACCTGCATGATTTCAACTTCAGTGAATAAAAACTGAAAAAGTTTCAGAATTGATTGCGCAAAACCAAAAGCTGCAATTCTCTTGTATACAGTGATGGACAGTTTAGAAATTCTATAGAAAGCTTTATATAAGTCTATTCAATTACAGAAAGCTTTTTCCAAAGATAAAAACTCTTTGCAGAGTGAACTATTCTCTACTGTACTTACTATTCTCAGATTGCAGTTTATCACTTTGTTATATACCTTACAGGTACAGAGAGATAGTGAGATCTTTATAGGGAAAAAAAAAAATTCCTCATCTATTTGAGAACCTAATTCCTGCAGTTTATAGCCTGAAAATTGCTATAAACATACACTGAAATTAAGCGTTTCTATGTGATAGAGCTGTTACACAGCTGTGAGATTAGGGCCTGAGGTCCTTTACCACTCCATTACAAAATCTGTTGTCTTATATTCAAAGTCCCACAGGAATTTCTGTTTAGCTACAAGTCTATGCATCATCAATGCCCTTAGCAAGAGACGGAGAAATATTATGCCTGCTTGTTTCAGGTCTCTTCTTTTTGTGCTTGTCACATGACTCAACTCAAACTCACATGACACCACTGTCATGCTCAGTTACTGCTCCATTAGAAAGCAGTATTTCTAGCATGCTAGATAGCCTACATCAAAGGGATTCTGCTTTGATAAAGTGCTAATAGAAGCTATCAAAATTCCAACCGAATGGCACAGGTTTGGTTAAAGCTGTGTGATTGTTAGCCATCCCTCTTTCAGATTGCTGGGAAGAACACTTCACTGCTTTCCTGCAGTCAGAAGGGAACATGTGAAGTTACCACCCAAAGCAATGGGCTTCAGGAGCTGCCAACATGGTCAAGGAGCTCCATACTGAAACGGTGGCAGGGAAGAACACTTTGGCAGGCTGACTACAACTGGACCAGAAAGTAGCACGGAAAGATATAGTTGAGCAAATAGTCCAGAAAGAGCAGAGCAACTGAGCTCTGCCTCAAAGCTTTCCATGCCCAGGGAGGGTTGGCAATGTATTTGTTTGTGTTCCATTTAAGGAAACAGACATCATGTAAATTCCTTCCAACTAGAGACAGGTTGCACTGGTACATGTGACTGCCTATATTCTCCATTCCCCTCCTAACGCAGGCAAACCTACAAGGCTGCAAACAGTGACTAATTGTTTGGGCCAAAGGGGCAAGGATATAAATGAGCTATTTCTCATTACACTGTTAGAAAATATTGATTACACAGACACAGATGGCAAATGCTAGTCATGCTGGTATTCTCAAATCTCTACACTGAACCTATCTGGTATACATTCATTATTTTTACAAGTTCAAATTATGACTGTTTTCCCTATGGACAAACATGGGTTAAAAACATAATAAACAGAGTGGATTTGTGTTGGTATTATTAATGAATTGGCAACAACTGTCTCTGTGCCCTTCATCTCTCAACAGCTGTTTGTATTTTATTTTAAATCTGTAAAAACATTGCTTTGTAATCCCTTGATCTGTACAATAATTTCCTTTTGTTCCAACCCGTTAAAGGTGTCTTTGAACTACTCAGGGGAAACAAAAAAAAAAAAAGGAAGAAAAAGACTACTCATCTGTTTCTTCAAGACAAGACCACTTTCATCATAAAAAATGAACATCATAAAAAATGAACACCAAAATCAAAGCAAAAAAACAAAGGTGGATGAACTCTGTACTGCAATAGGATAAAAGTCAGGATGTCTGTGGAAAACTATCAGTCATTATTGCTTTAAATTGCTCTTGATTTGTGCAAAGGAACAGACCCAGTCAGCTGTGCCTAATCTTTCTTCAGAGGTATCTTGTGCATTTATTCAGTGCTCTGTGGCTCGCTAGGATTCTGCTCACTGTTAGTCATAGCCAGGAACAAGACTGTTAAGCTCACCCCTTGTTGATAAGTAGGCATTGTTGCTTATGGATATCCTGTTGTGTTGGCCTCCTGGAGTCCTGAATTTTCCTATTGTTCAAGCCACAGTGATTTCAGGGTAGTGCTCTTTATGAAATACAATGTCTAGTTGAAAATTTGTCAATATGGGTTCTAAAAATAGCTGAGGTATGAGCAAGTACAAATAACCTTCTCTTGATTTGCTTCTCTGTAACAACTGTGTAACTGGCAAAAAGAAAAAATCTTTAAAAACTGGAATGAGAAGGCAGCGCCTCAGCTTGTGATTTATTTTATCGCTGAAGAGATTAGAGACAATGCCCACTTGTGAAACAATGTGCATAGGCAAATGATGTATTCATTATAAAACAAAACATGCCCATGAGGAAAGTATTGTCAGTAAATAGAATGACATCAGAAGATCTCCAGGCCAGCCAGTTGAAATCAGAACAGCTCAAATGAAGCAAAAGAAACAAACGATATTTACAGCAGCATTACTCTGTTTTCTAAAGTCACAAAATATCATAAACTTATGTTCTGGGGAGAACATGTGGGTTTAGGGGACCTGCATATAGGTAATTATTTAGACACCTACTTAGATTGTAGTATATTAATGCATATATTTGATTTGAACATACCTTTGGGGATTTAACGGTCACTTTATTTGTTTGATCAGTCAAGTAAAGTTGTACAAGCCTCACATTATTTTACACTCAGAGTATTCTATGAATACCAAATTTACCAAATTATGCTTTTAAAATAATAATAATTTTAAAAGGCGACCAGACCCCTTTTATAGCTCAATATCCTCTTTATTACCCTGTTCTGTAAAGTATTTGACATTCAAGAGAAGGCAGGAGAGAGAGAGAGAGAGAGACAGATAGAGTAATCTAAAAGGAACAAAAGGAAACCAAGAAGCATTGTTGAGGGAAAAAGGGAAAGAAATATGAGAGGCTCTGATCTAAACAAAAACAGAGAAAAAGACTTGGAAAGAATTTTAGAAAAGAAGTATGTTTAATTGCCTACAGCCCCAGGAGATGTAATTTATGTGCCAACAAGTTATGGAGGTTTTATGTGCCTATTAGTCTGCTATTCAATTAAAAAATGTGTACTTACCATGGCAACCTCTGTGTCTCATGATACACATGCTAATTCTAAGATATCTCTATAGAGCACCTTCTTAAAGAAACATATACCACAACACCAGTCACAGTTTAGCTTTCCCCAGTCACTAAGAGGCAGTA
The DNA here is from genome assembly GCA_004320125.1 of Scolopax mira. Classification (NCBI taxonomy): domain Eukaryota; kingdom Metazoa; phylum Chordata; class Aves; order Charadriiformes; family Scolopacidae; genus Scolopax; species Scolopax mira. The sequence continues at coordinate 17,660 of BJBW01006406.1, read as the reverse complement.
AAAGGAATAGCCCATACAAAAATTAGGAATGATAGGCCTGGGAGTGGAGCAGGTAATCTTACTGTACTGTTAGCAACTCCATAAGGGAGCCCAGCAGTGTACTGCACGCACGCAGGGCACTGCTGCATCTTAGGGCAGCTCACCACACAGCCTTGCCAGCATTTCTCTGCTTGTCCATCGAGATAATACTCTTGCACTTTGAAGCAATGCTGCTTTTCCTGGGGGATCTGTTTTGGACTGGCTCACTAATTCCTTAGGCCCTGTTTCCACTAAAGCTGTGGTAAGCTTACAAGTGTACTCTATTTTGTTTAAAACCTACCAGGACACGCACCTTCCCTTTCTTTCAGTCTTCACTGCCTGGGAATTCCTTTTCTCAACAGCCCACATCAGACTTGCTGTTCTCAGCAGGCTTGTCTTTCCCCTCTTCCTTATTTGAGCTTCCCCTAACAAGAGCTGTTGGCAAGGCTGATTCTCCCCTCACTGGATCACTCCTTTTCTGATAAGGAGTATCAGCTGCCAAACTTCTTGGTCAGCTGCATGTAATTAATGGAACTAAGCATTTGTGACATACACCACCTGAGGAATAAGCATTCTTCAAAAAACATATACCATCCCATCCATAATTTTTAAATATTAAGGAGAATTTAAATACCATCCTTATGAAAGTAAAGGCAAGAAGGCATTGAAACAATAACCTACACTTCCAATTGCTCCCTTGTCATTAATTGCTTATCATTATCATCTTCCTCCCCTTCAATAACTACTGAAAGCATATCAGATTATTCCTCTTGCAGATGTGGAACGAGGCAGTCCCCTTTGCTTGTTTGCAGCTTATTTAGGGCTAGTGCTAAAGCATGCAGAATGTGAAAAAAAGGAAAGCATCACTTTGTGTAGAGTTCTGGATTTGCTGAGGATTAAGCTTCAATTGCATTTCAAAGACATTTTACTTCTTTTCTTGCTTTCCCTAATAACAAAGAAACTAGTCTTAGATTAGCCACTGTATTTAAGCACTCAATATTTACACCAAGGTGTTGAGCTCCCATACTGTTTTCTGCTTGTAAGCATTTCAGAGGCATGTACTATGAGAAAATGGGTCAGTCACCAGATCAAACCCTTTGTAGTCATAAAGAATATCATAAAAGTCTTTTTTCCAAAAGATTCACAGCATACCCGGTCCCATTCTTAATGGTAAGAAAATACTTGTTAGATTTAAGAATGCACAAACCAGCACTGACCTGCAGGGAGCAGTTACTTTAAACGCTATAACCAATGAATGTGTGGCTGCATTTGATACTTCTACCTGACACCAACAGAGCATGATGAAATGGCAGCAAACCACAATTTCAAATTTAGCCCTTTCATCTAGACTTTGTTTTCCATAGCTGTAAGAAAGTGTAAAGTTTGCCACACGTTTTTCAGGCAGAGAAGTGTCAGGCTGTAGTTCCTCACAACAGTAGCAACAAAAGCACACTTAACTCATACAACTTACCCAAAACTGAAGAGTGGCACAAGAACCCCACTGAAATCAGTTCTGTTCTGAAAGCTTCCCAAAATTTGAACAAACAGCAAGCTGTCTTTTTTCTCTGGTAGATAATAAACCTTGCTGGCCACCTGACCACTTACCAGCAGCCACCAGCATATTAGCGTCAGCTGTGAGGGATGAACACTCAGCCTAGGGTGAAGGCAGGCTCACCTGGTAGTAAAAATTTTCCTTTTCTTTTTCCTTTTCTTTTTC
>BJBW01006406.1:0-15802 GCA_004320125.1 Scolopax mira | reverse complement strand
AGATTTACCTCTCCTCAGTATTTGTACTGATGCTGTAAGGGCATCTTCAGAGGAAAGAAAAACATTTTCCTGAAAGATGAGAAATACATGATTCAGAACATAACAGAAACTGTGCGTTAGGAACTGTAATCTGTGTCAAACTAAGGAAAGTTTTGAAGATGTTTGGTATGAATGTGCTGTACTAAAGGTATATTGCAACTCTTCCCACTCAAGGGAGGAACGGATCTGAGCTGCTTTTTCACATGATGGATGTGAGCGATTTTCATGAGCAAGCTACATTGTCCTTTTTGTATTACATCTCTACGATCCTGGGAGGGGAAAGTAGCTAAAAGCATCAATTTTTATCCAAATCCTTTATGGTCTTTAAATTGGGCACTGCCACTTTAATAAGCCACACCTGGTTAAGATTCGTGTTCTGCTGAATTCCTCCCGCTGTAATGAGCCCTGAACATCAGGCTGAGGCTGTGATCAAGACAATACAATTAATCACCAGACCGTGCACAATTTCAGTAACATGAAAATTGCACGCAGTTAGATTTTCTAAGTAAAACTAATATTTCATGCAGTGGAAAGGGTGAAGTTTCAGTGCATAACAAAAAAGAATTTTGGAGGTTTAAAAAAACCTGGCAGTCAGCAGGGCCACGTGAAGGTGAATGCATAAATCAAATAACTATACCATCTGTTATAGAAAACTTAACGGGAATTAAGTGGCCCATATTTTCTAAAAATATCTTTCTTCACAGTGTGCAGAAGCACTGAATATCTAAGGAAAAATACAGGAATTGGACTTTAATTAGGAAACTTTGAGTTTTGAATACGACATGAGCTTAGTCAAGCTATCAGCAAAATAAGCTTATTAGAAGAGAAATACGAATGAATATTTGCATGGCAAAAAAATAGACTTTTTTTGGTGGGAGCAAGAGGGGGGCTTAAAAACATGTCATGGCCCCATTTTCAGTATTTTTTCAGCTGCAGCTTGAGGCCTCACAAAGAGACACAAACAGAGACAGGCAGGCCAAGGCCAACTTCTGGGGGATTTTCTATTATGGTGTGATCTAAAATACAGTGGTCACTTGAGTGACTTGAAAATTCACAAGCAGAAAAGGTTTCCTGCATATTTGAAAGTATATTTTCATGCAGCAGGTGTTTCTATGCAAATGCAGTAATTGCCAGAAATCCCATTTAAAGTGCAGAGACAAAATGCAATTGTCACCTCTTTCTAGGCTCACCTCCAACACCAGCTGGTGGGAAGGCACAACTTCTGGAGACTGCTGGTAGGTCCTTTCTTATTTTTCCACATTAAAAAAAAACCAAAAAAGCACAGTAATTTGTTTTCTTGGGTTTCATCGGGTTATAAAATCTTCAGGGATTTCTTTTTTTTTTTAATCTTTTTCCCCAAGAGCTTGCACATCTCTAATTAAGGAATCCAAAAGGTAAAAGGCATGTATGCACATAAACAGTAAAGATAAAAACAGCAGGCAAAAGTGAAAACCTTATACAGGAGCGGAATAACAAAGACAGACTTTATTAGAGAGGGGATATATATACTAGTCCAAGAGTTGACATAAAACCTAAACAGAACAGATTTGATGAGATGGTGCAACTAAATGTTATAGGAAAATGATTTTCGGATTAAGTAATCGAGAAAAAGGAGGGAGAAAGGAAAAGAAGGAAAGGAGGGACACAGAAAAAGGCAAACTTACACACAAAAAGACAATAAGAAAAATACATTTTTAAAAAGAAGGAAAAGGCTGATTTTGAGGGTATAAATTGAGGTTTAAAAATAAAACTAAGCTAAAATAAAACTCTCCTATTTCTGGCTCTGTCATTGGCCTGCTCTAACCTTCATTATTTTCTGCTCCCCCTCCTCAATTTTATCTTCTCCACAGATACTCTAAACTCTCCTATTATATATTTTTACAATGTCTAACAAAATAGATCCTTGCTCTGAGCTTCTGCCTCTTAATATTACTGTAGCACAAAGAGTAATGAGCAGTAATGGTAATAGTTGGGAAAGCTGCTAAAAATCTTTTAACCTTAACATTTTTAACAGCAAATGGCAGTTCTGTGACACTGACACTGTTCAACTAGGCCAATGATATTCAATTTTTCTATCAGGAAAACCGGAATAAAATATCATGTTTCATCTCAGTTTATCCAAAATACAAATACTTGAATGGGTCCAAAACATTTCAGAAACTGCACTTCATAAGCTGGACATGGATTCATGGGAATTAATCTTTTAAATAGCATAACAAATAGCATTGGCCACTCAGCAGGTGGGCCTTATGACAAGTGGAAGTCCAGCTAAAGAGTCCATTCTAACAGACTTTAACACTTCTAACAGACTAACAGCAACTACTGCAGGGCCACACAGTTGAAGAGTCAGCTGGCTTGAAAAACATAAAACTATATATTTTAGTGAAAATCTTGAAAAAAAGCCCATCTTTTCCAATGGAAAAAGAATCCAAAGATTTAAAAATCTATGAAAAAAAAAATTAATAGTTTAACATTTATAGTAATAACACCCCAAAAATGTGAGTATTTGGGATTTTTCACACATAATGAATTTTTCCTAATTGCCATTGCTGAGGAACAGTTACTAGATACTTGCAATAACCTCACTGTATAGTTCCCAGACTGACAGTGACAGGGAGTGACTGCCTATGATAGGAAGGAAGGGAGGAAGAAAGGAAGGAAGGAAGGAAAGAAAGAAGTAATCAGAAGTTAGAAAACAATGTTGTAAAGTGCTAAAAACCAAGTTGCCATGGAAAGCAATAGATAAGTGAAGCAGTTTTGGATGTGGTTCAATGGTGTAAACAGTAATCAAAGGATATTTTGACTATGCATACTTCTAGAAATGACTAAAATTGCCTTTTTTGTGTGCTTTTCTGGAAATGGGAAATAGCAGGAATAGAGATGTGCTGTAATTAAAATGGTTCCCATTACATAAAGCACATGTGTGGGCAAGGAAAAAAGGAATTTCATTGCTCTTTTGTGTATATTGAGAAAGACTGTATTCTCTTGCAAAATGTGATACAATGTGTAGAAATATATATTTAAAACATAATAAAATAAAACTAATGTATATAGAAGAGTAATCACAAGAATAAACATTTCATTTGTGGATTTTTTTGTAAGTCTTTGGTTTTCTTGTAGCAACTGTTTGTGGTCTAATGCCTTACTCTGTGTTTGTTAAGGTGCTTTAAATGCTTCAAAATTATTAATTATTAATATATAATTAACTAATTTTGATTAAAGCTGGTTTGGGTCATGTATTTCCCAGGTTTTCAGCGTCTGGAAGCTCAAAAGAGGGCATTCTACAGGTAACACTAGGTTACATCCATACTGGAGTGCACACTGGTGTTCAGAGGAGTGCATGCTCCCCCTGAAGAAATAAGCCTGAGTTCAGGAGCTGTCTTGCTGAGAAATGTACCCCTCATGCTCTCCATCTCAGTGATCCACGAGGACAAAGCAGGAAGCTGCTCACCTCAGCCAAAATGCCTCCAGGGTGAAAACATGCCTCCTTAGGCCAGGGACCAGAAGCAGGTTTAGCTTTCTCTCACTATGAACCATGTTACTAAGAGGCTGTTAGAGCCCCTGATGGGGTGGTGTCCTGGGCTGATGGGGTCACTCTGGCAGATGCATGGTGACAGGGCTGCTGTGAGGCAGCCACCGCGCAGGCAGGACATCAGTACCCATCGCACATCCTCGCTGGGTCCTTCAGCCATCCTCAGTGCAGACAGAGTGTCTGGCTCCTTGGAAGGGGATGTTGCCAAGGGCTACGCTCAGGGAGTAAAACTAAACACACTTTCAAGACTAAATCAAGAGCAGAAAGTATTGGTGGGGATATAGCCATGCTCACAGCTCTAAGGCGTGCGCACATACACACACACACACACACAGTTTATTTAAAGGTTTTATTGTTAGCATTATAATTAGGCCCCCAAATATACTGTGTATATACATCAAATTAAGCTCCAGTAACCAGGGATTTTCTCGCAATATATACTATGGTTGAATTCCTGTAATTCTCATACTGAAATCTTTTACCATAGCAATCTGTAGTTAAATAAATAGCCTGTTACATTCCTCATGCTCACTGAGTGTTATTACTAACTCTTTCCAAGAGAGAGCAGTAGTGAATTGTACTATCATTAGACTGGATAGTTTTACTCAAACACACTCAATTTAAATTTTCGACTCTATAACCTTTCAACCTATTGACCATGAAAAATGCTCCAACATAACGTGACACATATAAATGTTTAAAGTCCAAAGGGTAATTATCTATATTCATAGTTAAAACTGTGCCTTGATTTCACAATAGAAACCATATGTTCACTCAAAACACTTTCAATAGGCTAAATAACACCCAGATTAACCCTGAGTTAGTTTACTGGTTAAAATAATACCAGCATCTTCTTCTAATTCAGTAGTTCATTTATCATTTTTGATCAAGGCACTGAATGTGAACTTCCAATATTTGAAAGTTTAACTTGAAAAATAAACTGCATGCAAGAATGACAGAAATCCTACAGATTCTTAAATTTTATCTTTAATGTGATGCAATGTGCCTGGTAACACCTCAAAATATGTTATTTAGCTTGAAGTAGAATTCTGTGTTGCCGTGCATTTAATAGACTAATTCTCCCTCCCAGAAGAAAAGGGCAATGACTTTCTGACTTTTTTTTTTGTCCACAGACCAGTGCTTAACAGATTGCCATTTAGAACAAGCCTTGACCATCTTCTTTTATGAAAAATGCCTTTGGCCCAAATCACTCCTAGGAAGAATGAAAAGAACAGAGCACAAGCATTGTAACACATGTAAGGCCTCTGCAGCAGCAGTAAGAAAAGTATAGCAGTGAAAGCTATACTAAATGGGACTTCATTTAGGTTTTGGAATAAGCAAACTATTTAGATACACATTCTGTTATCTTGTTTCTAGTAAGATAGAAAGAGATTACTTTGAACCTTTGGAATCACTGCAGCAGAAAATTACAAACAGAAGACAAAATTGTATATTACAGGAGTAATGACAAGTCAAAGGAAAGAGACATACTTAAAAAAAATAGCAAACAGGCAAATGACTTTTCAATGTGTGCCAACTCTGCACGTTAAACTGGTTAAAAGCTCCTTCTCTCCCTGCTTGTCATGTCATTGTTCCCTGTCAAGCAGCAGAGAACACCTCCAGCTAGTACATGATATACAGGATGCTTCATCAAAAAAGGTGTTCTCTGAATTTGAATTGACATTTTCCCTATGTATATTATAAAAGCCCTGTGGAAATGGCAATGGATTATGGCACAAAAGCAGCTGGGAACTTTGCAGAAGGTTCACTGGAATGCTGACCTAATTTCAAAATGGTATTATTATATCTAGAAATAATTCCCTTAAAGATACACAGGTACAATCATGAAAACAATAAAAAAAAAAAAGTTTCTGTCTGGTCTTCAGATGAGCTTCAGCTTTATACAGTAAAATTGAGCTCTTGTTCACACAAGGTGCTTTGTTCCACCTCCCCTGCCTTGGAATAGAAAAATGATTCTCCTGCAGGGAGAGTCTGAGGCCACGTGTTTGCTTTATTGGAGTAAGAGCGTTGTCCCTCATAAATTTGGAATCTTCCCTTGAACTGCTGGCATTCTAAAATGTTGTAATTTTACATCCATCATTGCATGATATGCCCTAAACAAGTCAGTGGAACCATTCACCCTTAGAAAAGCTGGCACTCAACCAATTTATTCACTCTGCGAGAGTCTTTATACAGTTCTCTTGTACACCTTTGCTATCATTTATGCATCATTTACCATAAAGATAGGAACTGCTAATAAATCCGTTATACTGAATGCTGTAAGTAAATCGGAAAGGTCTTTCATATTTAATATCTCAATGACTCTGTAGCCTTCATTTTGTCATATTGTAGATTATTTCTGGAGAAGCTTTACTTGAGTCCTAGTGTTATTTATCATCAATTCTTCTGCACATCACCATATAAACCAACACACTGAGCATTTTTGTTTCTGTGAGAACTGCTTTGCAAGATTAGTACAAGTCAATATGGGTACAGTATGACTTTCCTGGCTGTGTGTAATTACAGTTTGGATTGGATGAACTTGGCTTGAAAAGGACTAAGAATTTGTCAGAATTCCTTTCTGTATTTGCAGACCACAACCTTTTTTAAAGTTCAAGTTGAAGGACTGTTTCTTTCTGCTCCATCTGCAAGGAAATTATAGCAGGGGTTTCCAAATGAAAGAGCTTGAGTAGTTGTGCTACTGGAAGAGCCTGGGGTGGAGGAATACAAAAGCAAGAGAGAAGGTGTTGCCACAGTGTATACCAATAAATACATGGATACCTGTGTCTTCCCATGTCACACAGGTATAGTCCTCCCCTGCCTCGTGGAGAAGGATGAGCTGGAGATAGAAAGAATGTCCCCTTTGTCCCCTTTGGTGCCTGGGGTGGCTTTTCTTAAAGGTTGGAGTTTCTGCCATTTTGGTTCAACATCACACATGTAACAGCAGTGTCCAATCATGCTGAGCTGAGAAATCTCCTCGTTTGTGAAAGCAGAAGAGCATTTTGTGTGTATTTCATTGCACTTTAAACTGTGAAAAAAAGGTGGATGACAAAGCCAGATGAAGAGTTCAGTAAGTCTCCCTCTCAGTAAGCCAACCAGTAAAGAAGTGATACATTGTTAATATTAATCAAGCTAAATAATGCTCTCCAGATTAACATTCCTTTCTGTTAATACATAAAATGGTAAGAAAAGAGAGACTCTTAGACAAACAAGGCAAGCAGCAGTTCCTGTCGTTAAAATGCTGGAACCAAATTTATTTACAGACATAAAGACAGCAAAGAAAGAAGCTTTCATCATCATCACCGTGTAAATGATGGAATCATGATTTCCTATTGAACACTATTTAAAAGATTTCTCCAGGAAGTTCAGTTTCTAGGAACTAGCTACCTTCCTTTGTGATTTTTGACCTTTGTTCACAGCAGCATTATTCGGATCCTCTATTTGATCCTAAATTTAACACACAGATATCTAGCAATTCTAACTTACATCAAGTACTTTTGCAAGTTTATTCCTTACAGTCATTGTCTTAACTGTTCCTGTCTTTATAAGAGGTTTATTTATTATTTGTTGGGTTTTTTTGTTGGTTGCTTTTTTTTTGGGTTGGTTGGTTGTTAGTTTGTTTGTTGTGGGGATTTTTTTGGTAGGTTTTACTCTCAGAAAGATTTGTATGTGCCTCTGGATACCTAAACTGAGCCACGACTCCCAGGACAAAGACTCCAGTGATTAATCTAAGTAGAAGGTAATTGCTAGGCTTCCTGCAATTTTCTTGGAGACAAACTTCCTCCTTTCTTCCAGTAGCTTTTCAGCAAATATTTGTCAATGATACAAAACATGTTTGTAGAATCTCTTAATATCAGAGGACAATAACATTAGCAAGGGCTGACTCAGCTATGTTCAAATCTGTGAAACGTGCTCTTATCTGCTCTTTTGTAAGAGTAAATTAATATGAAGCCCTCTTTGTTAATTGTTCACATTTATCTTTACTGTCTTCCATTCTTTTTCATTTTTATTATTGTTAAGGGCATATTTTTAAATAATAGTTCATCATCTTTATAATTCTGAATTGTTATTAATGTAATCTTCCTTTTCTATTGAAAGGACTTTCTCATTAGGAATTTTAGGAACACTTTAAATCTTTTTTTGTTCTCATAGCCCCTAAACATTTCTTTTTCATTCCTTTCTTTTACTATTTTTATCCTACAGTGATAGAGGGTATTCTGTTGGCTATAAAGTAATCTAATTTGGTTATCTTCTACTTTCAGGAGAATTTTGTATTTACTTTACCAAACTTCAGGCTCTTTGCTTGTGAAGCAACATTGGCTGTTTCTTTGTTTAAGAGCAGTAGAAAAGAGGAAGATTTTAATATCCTTCCTTAGACATCTTCTGTGCATTTTATTAATCAGAAATGAAATTCTGCCCCCTCTCCCACCCCCCCAAGTTAATGACAACATTGATATTAACTTTGAAATGGCCAAGAACTTAGCTTAGATGTCTAAATATAAGTTTGCTCATTTGTCTTTGTACTCTGCAGTGGATCCATCATTTGCCATACTAAATTTAAACAGCTTATGGTCCTTGGCTCCGGGATATTCCTTTATTTTCATATCCTCAGGCAGCTCCATCCTCTCAGTAAGAATTACATCTAGGGCAGTTTTGCCTTTTTTTGCAAATGATGAAATTCTCTCTTTGACACAGCATGCTTGGATATATCTGTTTCCCAACAGATTTATGAGCAGCTAAAATCCCCCATGAAGAAAGTATCTTCTAGCCAAGAATTTTTTGTACCCTGCTGTCCTTATGTTTGAGTGGTTTGTAGCTGATACCTGCTATTTTTCAGTTTTGCTTTCTAATTCCCTGTATCACTTGTACTAATTACTTTGAGCAACCTTGCAGGAAAAGATGCGTGTGCATTGATTAGCCATGTTCCTATAAACAGCACCACCTTCTTGGCTTTACCAGCTTTGTGGAACATACTGTCAAGTTTTTTAATGAATCTGCAGGAATTTGAAGATTTAAGCTGTGCTACATTGCTATGATTTACCATGCTGCCTTTGAGATTGTTACATATTATTGGCAATTTGGTGAATGAACTAGGGCACATAAATGATCAAAACAGCCAAATAAAATGAACAGGTGGAATGAATTTCCTGATAGGCTCTTCTACAGATGCAGTAATGATGAGACATTGGCCCAGATTTGGATGGCTCCAATTCCACATAAATTTCTTAATGTAATGTTTCCCACTGGCTAGGTGCCTCTGAAGGCCTCCAAGCAGCTATCAGGAAACACAGGTACAGGAATCTAGGCTAGCTAAATTTGGATTGCTCTGCATGTCCATGTGGCAGATCACAGCTCTGTTCTCACAAGCAGAACAACTGAGATCTCTATTTCCATAGATTCATCCTACTGTTAGATAGTGGGGATAGTCACCTGAATCACAAATTAAACATCTGTGTATATGGACATAAAATCTTCAATTCCCCTTTTACTAATGGTAAACAGTGCTGATTTGGCATTTGTCATAGCCCAAAAAAATTAGTAGAAAGGGAAAAATAAAAGATGCAGTTTTGCTAAAGGTCTGACAGGATTAATTTGAATCCCTGTATATCTCACGTGTCCTTGTTTGAGTTTGCGGCTGTTTAGGTACTATCTCTATTGTTACTGCAGACCACTTCTTCAATAGCCTTTTTTAATTTTTGCTGTGTATCCACAAATGGACTTGAAAATAGTGTTTTTCAATCCCTTCTTCCCTTCTTCCTGAACCATAGGAGTAAAAACTTAGGTCTTTGCTCTTTTCTTTCAGGTTCTCCTTAAATGCTTTTCCATGCGTGTTGTCCCTCAGGCAGTAGTGCACAAGATGTTTAAGAGAAATAATTAAATGGAAACTTCTGTCAAATTTCTAGTTACTAAATGTTAACAATAAATTTCCATCAATTAAATAGTTGAAAAAACATTTCCTTTCTGTAGAGTTCTGAAGAGAGAGAACCGTCTGGCCTCATCTGTTCTTTAAATGGATTTATTATTTCAATGGAGCTTTCTCATCTACATAAACTGTAGTGGATGGATGATACTACAAAGGGATTACAGTCTTTAACGTTTGTTTTTTTCTTTTCTGGTCATGACTGTGATTCTTATAAATGACATTAATAGAGATAAATAGAGGAAAATGAGGCATTTACCTGCTATTTATGTTTCCTTACACAATATCAGTGGAAAACAGGTTTAAGCCCTGCACATATGACTGTGCTTCTTCAGGAGGATGCTGGCTGTCGCCTGGGTCAAAATCTGTGGCTGTAGTCTCTATGGTGTCGGTGCTGTTGCTGTTGTACGATCCTGGCTGGATGCTTAAATGGCAGCGTGTACCAGGCACACCCTGGTAGTGCTGAAAGTGCTGAAAAGCCACTGCTCCCATTAACAAGGCTGCTGTCTGGTCCTACTTGATCAGACCCTACTGTGGGCAGGGTTAATGCGCAGAGGTTTGACAGGCTGGGGGCAGCCCCGGCACTGGGCACCTCTCTGGGGCAGGGGTTAGGCCACGGCCAGGCTGGGATGTGGGCCCACACCTGGGCCCGGCAGAGCAGGGCCCATGGACAGCTGGCAATGCTGTGGCGTAGCTGGCGCAGAGACTGGCAGCCCCAGGGGCTGCAACAGGGTCCTGGGCCATGGGCAAGGTGGAGGGAACCCCGAGGGAGGCCAGGCAGACGCTGTGAGGCCTGTGAGTGCTCTCAGAGTCCCGTGGTAGCATCATTTCCTAAACAGCAAGAGCAGCTATGAGCAGGATAAGGCCATCCCCTGCTCTGCATGGGGAGCAAGGGGAAGAGAGGCACAAATGCGAGGAAGTTTCAGAGCCAGATGCTCGTGGCAGAGAAATGCTCAGAGTCTGGACTAGGCCCCCTGTGCGGTGCTACAGTGGTCATAGCTCCTGGGATCTGTGGTTTCAGGCAGTCTGGCTGGGTTCCTCTTCTGCTGTGCTCTCTTGGATGTGACCTTTCTGCCCTCCATACCCATCGTGTTCACCACAGCTTTGGTCTCCAGGTCTTACGTGTGCCTTCTCCCTCTGTTACCAACCGTTCTGGCTTCAGCACCCTTTCTTTTATCCTTCCCTAAATACTGAAATACTGGGGAATAAACTGCAGACTCCCTAGAGGAATATTTTCCCTGCCTCTAGATGGTAGGAGGAACAACTGCAGAGAAAATCGCGGTGAATCCTGCTCAGCCCAAGAATAGTCTTTATTTAATGCAGAGGAATCCTTGGAGAACTTAGCTGCCAAGCTCTAGGAATTTTTCACAGAGTATATGCAAACTGAGATTTTTATTATTTTTTTTTTTTACTTAGGGCACGTCTAAAGATGGATGCAGACAGATCTCGCAGAAGAACATTTTACCTTTAACACACTGTATAGTTATACAGCGCTCGAGCAAATCTGGTGTGTTCCCAGCTAGCTTAGAGGACAGACTGAGTAAGGTTCTGGCTGCCTGCACATTTCCACGTAGACATACTCTTACCTTCTTAGCTTCCTCAAATAAATTTTATTCCAGAAAATAAATAACTATCATCTCCCTCACACAACCTTTTATATTTTCTCTTTTTATTGCAATTCTTTATTGTGTCTCCAAACTGTCACACAACTGAATTTCTCTGTTTACATATAGGCACAGTATGAAAAAATATAATGGCCTAAAAATTTTTGATTTAATGCAAAACAGCTGACAAATTAAGGCATACTTTTCTATCCCAGCTTTCCTGTATAATAATATTTGATTGTTTTGGAAGACTGCAGTGGGCTTTTTTCTGTCCATTTATCTTGCAGAATATTTTTTAGTTAAGGAAAAAATTGCTTCCCTGTGTCTTAGAGTTCTTATGTAATTTCAATTTACAGTATGTCCTCTTGCTCCAATATTTGTTTTAGGGGAAAAATGGTAACCTGGATTGACTGTGTCTGCAGCATATTAGATTGTATGTATTACAATTAAATTCCCCTCTGAGCCATCTGGTTTACAGATTGCATAGATTGTAAAATTTCAGTTTGTCCTCCCAATTTACCTAGATTAGGACCACTTTTCTAGTTTTACTAATCAAACATTCCCTATATTTTAACTTTCCAGTAAAAGTAATGGTTACTGGCATACGAGGTGGTTAATAATCCATAAACCATAGTTTCAAATATTATCACATGGAAGATATTTTTCAGGTAAAGAAGCACAGATTTAGCCTTTCAAATCCAGCTAATTTTCTTCCGGATAGAGGATAACTCATCTGCATCTACAATATTTCCTTGCTCTCGGCCATGCTTAGTATAGGTAGCGCTGTAAGCTCTACTCTTCTGTATTCAAGCAATTATTTTTGTCATACTTGATTTTGAGTTTTCAGGGATTCCAGTGGGCAGAGATTGGCTTTTGATTAGACTGAAAGAAAGGATTCTCTCAGAAAAAACCGGATATTGGGTATGTCAGTCCAAAACAGCAGTGTAAAAACTTCAGCAAAGTGCTAAGCAGCACTTGAACTCCCTAATACTATGTATTTGTCGTGCAAGTTATTGTGATGGCTGCAGGCCCACCTGTGCAGAGGTGAAGTTCTATCCTGCTTTTGTAGTGAGGGACCAAACTCTGACAGTCATTCTCAAGCACAGCAGTTGGATCTGGAAAGTGTGTTTTGATGCAATGCTCTAAGTGGGCACATAGTAAATTTTAGGTATTTCTTAGATGAGGTAGGTTGGAGTACAGGCCTTGGGGGCTGTAATTTTAGATGAACGTACATCCTGTTTAATTCCTGGGTCAATTGCTTGGTTCTGCCACAACTTATTTCTTCCGAGAAATCTGAGACTAAACCTATGATAGCTTTGGACTGGGGACTGTGTAAATAGTTATTCCATATCCTAAAAGAAGGTCTTGAAAATTATGGCTTCTCTGAATCCTCTATGACAAGTTGTATTTTAGGAAAGCAGCCTAAGCAAAGAGTAATGTACATTTGGAAATATGTTCCTTAACTCTCCAGGCAACTGTTAAGCTTTTCATGTTACTGTGCACATTATTATTAGCATTCTTTCCTTCAAGTGTAGAAACACATGATTAGAGCATGTACATAAATAGTTTGAAATCCTCAAAGAGAAGATTGCAGACCAGCAGTGCAGAATACCACTATCAAATAGTAGTGGTATTATTCCTGTGGTTGGAATTAGCGTACAATTTTTGGAAATTGTGTTGTGTGATGGTAATTGTCAGTCTTGTAATGACAGCAAGTGCAGTTTTGTGTGTTAAACTTCTCTGTGCACATATCACAAGACCGTTTAACCTCCCCCAAGTTATTTGAAATTGCATAAGCTGGGATACCACGCTTACTGTTAAGAAAACTGGTCTTGTCTGATCACTATGTTGAAGTCTGCTATGTTCCCTATTCATAGTAGCTATTCTAGTCTTTGCCATATAGCTCTTCCCATAAAGAAAAGGTGATCTCACACACCCTCCCATATATTCTTCATTAACTGTGGACTTGAGCAGAAGAGAATCACAGAATCACAGATTCTGTGAATCACAGAAGAGAAGGTTCCAGTAAGAATTTTTATATCATCTCTAAGTTTTTGTCCCACATCATCTTTGAATTGAAATAAAGATCTCTTTTGCCAACCAATTTTTCTTGTAATGACTGACAGAATTTCTTTCACACTGCATTTTTAATCTTATATTGATTTATAATTCCTTACAGCCATCCCCAAGAGGCATGTCATAAGATACTTGGTGAGAAAACCTTCTAAACATTTATTTCCAAAGGAAATATTATGAAAGAAGTTGACTTTCAAGGAAGATAGGCGATATATTTCATAATCATCTACTCAATTCTTATATTATAATAGCAACCTGTAAATATTATCCTTATGAACGCTAGTGTCTTTGCTTAGTCCCAGTCTGTTTTTAAATTAGCATCACATTTAACATGCACAATCATCATCTCACACAACAAGAAGAGTAATATGGCAAACTGCCTTGGAATAAATTGAATACTGCAAAAAAGTATGAGATCCTAGCACACCCACTGTAAGTCTTGGTATGAGTCTTGATGAAAAGACAATTCTCAGAAACATCCTGTTCAATCTTATAAGGAGATTTTCTCAAAGATCCTGCTGAGATTTGTGAATAGGATTAGTATAAGCAAACAAAAAATTTTGTTTGGTTGTCACCACAATGATGAGGCATGGAGGGAACTATATAGGAGGGAAGCCTCACAAAACACAGAAAGTCTGCTGTGCCCAGAATATGCAAAACACAGATGACAGTACCATTAGCCATCACCGCACTCTCTGGCAAGTGCTTCTGTAGAATCACTTTATGATTATCAAGCAGAGTTCTGAGGATTTAATGACATTACCAGGTCATAATCCTCAGCATAAGTTTTGTTGCAAGAGGCCTCTTCTGTTCACCAACTTTGTTTCATAGTTTTCAGGCTCAAGTGGCTGAGAGTAAACTACATATCACTAAAAAGGGGGGAAAAAAAAGTTCAAAGGAAAACATTATAAAATCTACCTGATTAAAGTGCAGTGTAAAGGAATTTCTTCAGAGTAGAATTTCTTAGAAATCAAAACTGAAAGTAATGTCCAGATGAGGAAAGTAATCAATAACACAACCTAAATAATAACATAATTAATATTAACACAAAGAATATTGTATTGAATGCTTATCAGCCTTTATACATGACTGAGGTAAAAATGGAGACCGAGAAAATGGGACAATAAAGGAGAATGCCAAAGAGAGATCGAACCTCAGAGTGAAGCAGCAGTATCAGAGTTTTAAGAATAAACCATTAAAACAAATGGTAGCACATTTCCAGATGTTCTTCAGAAGTTTTAAAGGTCTACAAATATGAAATAGTTGCTCAGTAAATTGTGGTGCCTAACCTGCTGCTTGAATTAATGCTGGTGTTGTGAAATTGTAAGTGTCAGGATCAAAGTTCCAGGTGTGACTTGTACAACTATAGATTTGTCAGGTTTGTCTGACTTGTTTTGGTGACAAAACAAATAAAATAGAGTTAGATCTAGGAATACCAGTACAGAAAGTCCTGCTTTATGTGTCTAGGCAGAATCAACTGAGAATTGGTATGAAAAGGAATGGCCTACTCATTCTCCTCACAATAGTTCTATCACCAAAGCTTCCTAAAAACCTGAGCTTTTATGGAATAAGAAGAAGTGTTTTCATATACTGGTTCAAGTGGGAGAAGCAAGGTTCAGGAGCTCTTTTAATAATAGAGAGAGTTTCCTAAGAAGATCCTCTAGGGACTGATACTGGAGCATGAATTATTCAACAAATTTCTATGTGATCTGGGAAGGTGGGTGAATAGTGATGTGTAAAAAGTTTTCATGATAATATAATTCAGAAAAATTTACTTTGAAAACTGACTGACAGCAGAGTATTCAGTTCATGTAGGAATAAAACAGTCTGAGGTGGACAATACTGTAGATAGTCCTCCAAAAATTCACACCTGTGGTCATAGCAATGTGGAAGAAAAACATAAAGGTGAGAATTATTGGAAGGTTAGGAATTATTGCAAGCCTACAAAACAGCGAAGGTGGCCATGCTCTTTTACAGGTTGCATTGCTCCTCTTAAATACTGTGTTGCCATTCTGACTATGTTATCCACAAAAAACATGGGGGAATGGAAGAATGTTTCATTAACGAAAAGAATTGTTGAAGGGCTGGGCTGGTATCTGTATGAGAATTGGAAAAAAAAAACCAAAGCATTTTTAGAATTAATTCTATAAAATATGTCTGAGATGCCCATGCAACCACAGATGTGGGGAAAATGAGTTGGAAATAATATTATTCAATATTTCTAATTGAATAATTAAACTATTTTAATCGATATGATCAGATGATAGATTTTAAACAAACAAATCAACAAAAAGAGTACTTTTTCACGCAGCTTGCGATTGTGGATCTCACTAACACGGGCTGCTGTAGATAGTGAGAGTAAAATTCAGAAAGGTATGTGAATTATTTTGAAGGAAATCCCTGCTTGTTGCTGTTAAAGATGTTGAATGGGAGGCTCATTACTAAATTGTAATGTAGAAACTTCTGCTGTGGAGAGGTCCATTTGCCCTATTCCTAGAAGCTTGTGCTGGGTCTGGTGGGGAAAGGGTTAATTGTTCCCAGGACCTAGCAGGGACACAGGTATTCCATCCCATTTAAGCCACGCCCAGGGGGAGGGGCCTGAGCTAGCCGGGGGGACATAAAAGGAGGAAG
>BJBW01006405.1:0-64332 GCA_004320125.1 Scolopax mira | reverse complement strand
TCCCTCCATTACCTTTCCAGGGATGGAGATGAGACTAACTGGTCTGTAGTTCCCAGGGTCCTCCTTCTTGCCCTTTTTGAAAGACTGGAGTGATGTTGGCCTTCCTCCAGTCTTCAGGCACCTCTCCTGTTCTCCATGACCTTTCAAAGATGATAGAGAGTGGCCGAGCAATAATATCTGCCAGTTCACTCAGAATTCATGGGTGCATCCCATCAGGGCCCATGGACTTATGAATGTCCAGTTTGGCCAAGTGGTCCCAAACCTGGTCCTCCTCTACTGGAGGAAATACTATCTCCCTCTCTACCCTCCCCCTTTCCTCCAAAGCCAGAGATTCACAAGGGGCAGCCTTCACAGTGAAGACTGAAGAAAAAAAGGCATTCAGCAACTCTGCTTTTTCCATGTCTTCCACCACTAGGGTGCCCATCTCATTCTTCAGTGGGCCCACATTATCCCTAATCATCCTTTTACTATTTTCAGGTCTGGCAGCAGGAAAAGCACCACCTGGGTATGCAGTTCCTGATATGAATAAGATGATGCATATTCATATGTGACACTTGTAGATGGACTTGCCTGTGAAGTTTTATTGTGCTTTTGACAGAGCAGCAATATAGCTAATAGAGGAAAGCAAGCAGGCAGTTGAAACCAGGCAATTACTTTTCAGAGCATTTATCTGAACCTGCTTTAGTCAATGAAACAGTTATTCTGAGTTTTTCCAATTAGTGGTGATAGATGGGAAATGTTAGTGATGAAGAACTGAAATTATTAACAGTTGTGATGGGAATTCAGGCTCATAAGGGAAACAACCTTAGAACTGTGTTGGCATGACACCAGAACGTGAGTTCCCATCAGAGTGGGAAAGTGCCTTTGCATGATGGACTGTAAACCTGAGGGGACCACACACAGGCATCTGAGGAACTCAATCTCCTACAAAAGTGAAAGCATCTGTGGCTGGAGAAGAACCTCGAGTGCTCTTGGGAAGACAGGCAGAGTGTTAGCTCAGAGACACTGTTGAGGTGTGCATGGTTACTGCCAATTTTTAGTTCCATTATTCAAGTTTCGGATTCATCTTTGCCCTTGAGAAGCTTTTTGGATCCAGCTTTCTCACTCAGGGAGTCAATGGTATCTTTTGATTCTTCTATTCCTTGTGAAATACTGAATTATCAACTTGTTTGTGCTCAGTGATTTTGATCTATTGCACATTTATGTCTCCATGCAAATACTGAGGTATACCTCACTTCAAGTAGCTTTGTTGGCAAGTCTTAGTCTCCCTTGCTAGACAGAGTAAGAGAGGGTAGCCTTGCTAGGAGACAGATTCAGAAAAATTGGCCGTGAGATAGATGTTTTGAAGCTGGATTGTGAACAGCACATCAAGTATCCACTGTCTCTTGAGGACAGTGGATAGAAATTACTTTTTCTCCTTTCAATGTCATTGTGGTAGTTATTTGAAAGAATGAATAAAGTCTGCTGTGTAAAGAAATACGCAAAAATTGATTTTACAAGTGTCTTATGACATAGGTTGATTCTGTAGCTTCAGAGAAAGCCCTTCTGGATACAAGGCAGTCCTTCACCCAGCCTGGCATGGCAGGAAGTATCTATCTGATAACTGAACTATTTTGGGTAAATCATTGTGCCTAAAATGACCCACTTTGTTTCTATACGGGTGGAGCTCAAAAAAAAAATGAGAACCCTTGATGTATTAGTCATGGTCAGTTCCCATTGTCCAACCTGGGGAAAACGTAGGCATCAGTTTTTAAATCTTACTCTTCTAAAGAGAACTCAAACTCTCACGTAGTGTCTTAGCGAAACAGAATCATTGCAGGGACCTCAGAATGTTTCTGGGGTGTAGCACTCAACCGTACCTCCTAACATGCTCTTGGCTCCACTGTGTGCCCTTAAATAAAACAAGTGTGTGGACTCTGGCCAAAATCTTGTAAGCCTCAAAGAATGGTTATATCATTTCTGCTCAGGAGATAGAAAGTGCAAAGCAAATCTTATGCCGAATGCTGCACTGCAAATTGGTAGAAGCCAAGTTACTTATTTGTGGAAGAATCTGCTATTTTGAAGTGCAGATTTTTAAATGAGGAAAAATCCAGAAACTTTAGAAATTTCTGACCAAAGATACCTCTAAAATATTATGTCTGTCAGTATATTTTGCTTTCATAAAAGTAAAAGGTTTGGGGTTTTTTTTTATGTCGTTTGGTTTAAAAAAAGGAACAAAACAAAGACATTTAATATGAGTATGCCTAGCCAAAATATTTTGCTATTATAAAAGCCTTTTTTCGGTTTTTCATTTAGTGCATACTCTCATGAGAACCAGCAGTCATCATGAAACATCTTATTTTGAATTCATTTGTAATTTCTCATCTTCTCTCCTTAGTTCTTTATTTTAATCACATCTCTTCTGTACATGGATGTACATTGCTCTCCTGTATTGCTAGGAGTGGCATATGAGAACTCATGAGTACTTACTGCAAGAAATGTCTATACTATTTAGAAAAAGTGATTTTAGCATCTTTGAAGAGCATTTTTTCCTGTCCTCATCTGTTAGTCCAACTGAGCCCTGGATCAAGAGTGCTAGTCCCAGAGTGGTTATACCTGCTTACATCAGAACTGAATTTGGCATGGTGTCTGCCTTTGGACATATATTGGATTTCATCAGGTGCTTCTGCCTGTTGTCTAAACCTACATTAATCATTCTTTGCATGAGCCAAACACGTTTGAAGGCTTATTTATGCAATAAAAGGTCTTTCCACTATGGATAACTGTGCCTCCCGCAACGCATTTCAACAAAATGTATGTATTTGCAATCTGGAGACTTTCCATTCTGGAGTGATTGTGTTTTACTACAATGACTGTAATTTCTGGAGCTGTTCACCGCACTCCATTCACTCACTTTTTAAGTCACTGATGCTTTGAACTGATAAATCAGGATCCTGGATCTAGGAGCCCCAAGCCGGTATTGCCAGATGAAATTCTGGCAGGGTTGCATGCAGACTAAACTTTATAGTAAATGCATGTGAAATGGACTTCATGGTCTACTTGCTTGAACTACAAAAAAATGCTGAAGTTCAGGCAAAAAGGTATATTTCTTTTTAAAATCTTATTAGTTTGGCTGTGCTAAGCACAGCCTCGTGTATTTTTTCTCACCTGGAATCCAATGGATTTAGATCTTCAAACATATTCTCAATAGCCTCTGCTCATCTAAACCTTTTCAAGAATGGTGTGTTTATATTTCAACACAACTCTAATATTTATTTGTTCCAACAAACGTCAAAAACGTATAATTTTCATTTAGTAAAGCGTTTTTGTTTTGTTTCTGCTAAATCATCTCAAATACAAGACTTTAAATGCTCAAGAGATAGTTGAATGGTACTTACTGTTCAAATATTTCTTTGTTGTAGTAACAAATCTTTAAATGTAGCCCTGCTTCAACAAAAACAAAGCCCTGATTAATTTCGTATTTATCTCAGCAGCTGTTTCAAGGAAGACCTGCCAGATATTGATCCAAATATAGTAGATATGCAGCAACAAGAGGGGAAGAGGGTAAATGGGTTTATATGAAGGCATCATTTACCAGCACAAACTTAACAGGGATGTAAAAAATTAAAATATTCGTCCTCCAGATTTGGCTTTAACAGCTGCAATCGTGCATTCTTGGACACAGCTGTGTTTTATATCTTTGCTATTTGAATGAAGACAGGAAGCTTCTCAAATAGTGTTTATTTGCTCAATTAAATAGGAGGATGAATGCCTGCAGAGCTCTGGGTCCCAGTTGTGCTCCAAGGTGTAATGATGTAGATCAGGATTTTTACCTGGGTAGAAGAGAGCACAACAGAACCCTGCTGAATCCTGACAGAGATACCATCTGAGATCTACACCTCTCAAAACAACTCTCAGGAGCTCACAGGATCATGGTTACATACTGGGAAAAGGTTTTCTTACACCTAGCTGGTATCTGAGTTCTTCCTAGCTTACATCATTTTGCAACAGAATTGCTTTGACTTCACAGCCATTTTTCTTAGAGTTAAAATTGAGTACCAAAATAAGTTAGTTGCTTGAGAATAGCAGGAGCACCCATTTTGGCACTAGTTTGCTTCTGCCAAAAATATTTAGATTTTTTTTTTCTGTCTTTCTCTTCTTCTCTGTTGACATGGGGCCAGAGGCAGGGGTTGAATGTGGACATTGTGCAGCCCACACATCTGCATTCTTGTGCCATTTGCAATCGCACCTCATGTCCCCTAAGAGCAGTGGCTGGAAACCAGAGACAGGAGGTTTGTCTCTGACTGGACCTTACTGGCTCCAAGTCTTTTTACAACATGTCACTGATATTTCTCTAGATCACTGCTTTATATCCAGCTTCAGCCAGCGTGAGACTGGCTTAGATTTCTTTCTTTCTCTTTCTAAAAAAGAAAAGTGAGAATGAGTGATTCCTTAAAGTGCTGAAAGAGAAGAAACAAATTTAGGTCACAGTAAGGAAGAAAGGATTAATTGGAAATGGAGGCTGGATGACTGTTTCTCCTCTCATTACAAAAAAGCATTGTGAAACCAAGTTATAAAACATAAGAAGGAAAATCTAGGATAAAATCTGTCTACCTATAGTCTTCTGGGCAGTGGAAGTTCTCTGGTGGGAACTTTCAGTGAATTGCTATTCCAGAGTAATGGTGCTCTTCGATATGCCTCACTAACTTTCTCCTCTGGTCATGGTACACCAGCCCATGAGGGAGATGCGAGTATTAGCAGTCACAGGTGTCCTGGGACCTTTGAGAAGAGTAACTGCCCCATCATGCCCAACAGCCACAGCCACAGTCTAGTTGGTGACAACGCAGGCTGATGGTGTAGTTCAGGAACATACCTGGTAATTAGGATAATAAGCAAGATACGTTTTGCTGAGAAGTTTACAATGGAGTAAAATATTTTAATAAATAATTCAAGAGTGCTTGACAAACAGGTCCATTAGAAAGGACTTTATCTGGTCTTCTAAATGTACTGGAAAGCATATTATGAATATGGATGACTGACTATTTCTATTGAAGGATGATCTTCAGGTTCAACATAGTAATGCAGAACCAAAGTATGAAAGTCAGTAAGAGATGCTGATTATAAACCTCCCCATCTAGCTTCATTTTCAAGCTGAATAAACAAGCCACAGACAAGATGAATAAAAAATTGTAATAGATAAATAGTATTAACACATAAGTTACTGAAATGGTCCTTGGCACATTTTGATATGGAAACTAGGCAGGGGAGTTAGTTTGGACTCAATATGAAATGAGGCCTTTGGGATAACAGTCCATGCTTGGAGGCTTTCACATACCTATTTTTCTCTTTTTCCTCTCCCTTTTACACCCTCAGCTTGTGAATCAATTGGCTGACTACAGCCACATTTGTCAAAAGAGTGGTGAGCTCAAAAATAATTAAGTTCCTGTAGAATTTGTGCTTACAAATTGATGCTTGTAGAGCTACTTGTTATGCTGAGAGTGTCTCCTGGCAAGGTTACCCTGACCCTCCTTAAAGGAGATCTTGCTCTCACTGTTAACAAATCATATTTTGAATGAGATGCCATACATGTCAGATCTGTGCTTGCAGTGGTCCAACAAGCATGCTAAATGTGCTTCTTTGTCATTAACTCATGCCTGTAAAATTGGAATAGAGATATGTTATTTCAGCTAATCAGGTGCTGAGGCTTCTAAATGCCAGAAACTTTGGCCAAACCATAAGGATGAAAAATACACATAATCAATGATAGGTATTTGGAAGATTAATCAGAAAGCATGAAGTCCTTAAACTCATTTGGTACCTAGCAAGCCAGCTCTTGCCAAAGAAAATACGATTTAGAATGTGCCTGAATTAAAGAGGAAATTTGAGAAAATAACCTTATGAATGTACCTTAGAAACCAAAATAGAGGCATTTATTTTTACAAAATTATCACATCTGCTTCTGAGTTTCAATTTTATGCTTCTTTTTTTTTTTTTCAAAAAAAAATCAAGATAGTAAGTATTGTTTTCACAAATATTCTAAGGTATTTTTATTAAACTTAGAAACTGGTCTTTGTCTTTGCTTAGAAGCTGTGTAGCAACTGAAATGACATATCAACTATCAAATGTTTTGTGCTCACCGTTGCAAATCTAGTCCAGATGAGCACAGCCAAAAGGCTGATGGATTGTCCAAATACCTTGATCTGAGTGTTTTCTCCAGTTTCTGGTCAAATATTAATACCGGAAAAGCATAAGCACCACAATCAACATTAATTGCCATCCTAAAATGATTACTTGTGCATAATAGATATGTGGATTGATGCAGTGTCTTGGGAGTCCGGGTAAGGCTCAGACAGTATGGAGGAAGCTTGATTACTACTGATGCTTTTCCCAATCAATTGCTAAACTGAGATGGGTTTGATCTGTTGCTTTTAAACAGTAAATTTAATAAGCATGGCTAGACTATTCAAAAGGAACCTAGGGTCATTTCCTCAATACATGTTGAGGTAACTGAAGAAATATGACCAACTGTCAAAGATGACAAATGTTCACAAATTGCTCTGACTCACCAGAGTTTGCGGGTGCTTCATTATGTCTACACAAGGCCAACTTTTTTAGGACCTTGTCAATCACTGAAAGTATTTGGAGATTGCAACTTAAATTTTGACTCTTTTTAGTTGGGTTTTTTTTTTAAACTAAATTGCCTATGAGGTGTCCCCACATTTATGTAAACCTTTTGTACTTTCACATACGTGTTCAGCTGTGTTTCTGCAGTCTGTTATTACTCATTATTTTTAATTCTTTGGATTTGCATCTGTACTTTCCTGAAGAGTAATTTTTGGGAAGTCATACTACTGAAGATTGTAGTAGTGTAGTGACTATAGGTACCTGGAGACCTCCAAGACCGTCACCAAGGCAGACTCTTTAGATAAGCGCAGCATGGCAGATGGTCCCTGCCCTGAAGAGCTTACAATCTAAATAATTTTATCTCCCTCTTCTTTCTCTGCGACGTTAGTATTTGGTTAGTATCCAGCTGCCTGCTTGTATAGTATAAGTGCTCTCAAAGGCATGCCTCTCCACACCAAGCTCCACAACTGAAAGGAGAAATAATGAGCAGACAGCTTTCTGGCTTGCAACATCTTAAACACTGTTAAATAATAGTTTTTGACAAGCAGGTTTAGAAATCAGGTGCTAATTTTGTGCAAAGAGTCAGAGGAGGGCCTGTGGAATTACCACTGTGCCAAGGAGATTAAATTCTGTAGGTGAGACTACAGACCCACAGGTCTTGTTGCAGGTTAGTTCTCATTAAAGAAAAAATTGGAAAAGGAGCCACTCCTGCAAGACTGTGGGCAAGGTTCTTGAAACAGAGGTAGAATTGCTCAAAATGAGAAATAACATCCATATGTACATTATCTGCACCACATTTGAAAAGGGGTACCCATCTTTTCACTTATTTTATTTCTTACAAAAATTTACATGTCAATATGACCAGGCGAGGGGAGACCTTGTTTTGGCCTTTCAGTACTTAAAGGGGGCCTACAGGAAAGACAGGGACAAATGTTTTAGCAGGGCCTGTTGCGATAGGAGAAGGTGTAATGGCCTTAAACTAAAAGAGGGAAGATTTAGACTAGATAGAAGTAGGAATTTTTTTACAGTGAAACACTGGAACAGGTTGCCCGCCCCTGGAAACATTCAAGGTCAGGTTGGCCGGGTTCTGATCTAGTTGAAGATGTCCTTGTTCATTGCACGGTGGTTGGACTGTGTCTCCTTTAAAGGTCATCCCTTCCAATCCAAACTATTCTATGATTCTGTGATTCGAGTAGGAAAATCCTCTTCGTAATTAAGAGCGTTGTTTTGAGTTTTGTATTGTTAGTGAAATAGTTGTTACTTGTTGATGTATCTTGAACCTATGAAATCTATGAATATTATTCTTTTCCCCTTCTCCACCCCTGTTTCATACTTGAAGATATAATAAGCTTGTTGAAAATCTGATCTAGTTACAAGGGGTGTGGATAGTGCTGGTAGGGAACGACTGCCTATTCCCCCTCACAGGATAAGAATCAGGAAACATCCTGACTCCTACTCATGGGCTGAAGTCCCAGACTGTTCTGTGTCCACCAGAAAAAGCTGGGGGATCGTTACCCTTTTTTCTTCCCCTGAAAACATAGTGTGAAGTCTCAAAAACACTGAAAGTAGGGATTTAGTGTGTTGTGGAGCATTTCTCATACATGCATGCTTAGGCATGGTGTGCCTCATGGGAATGGGTGGCAGTACCATCTGCTCCTTCCACTGCTTCTCTGCACTTCCAAGGTCTGGGGAGGCTATAAACCTTCAGTAAATACAAGGCCCAGCCCAGAGTTACACCTCTTGGTTCTCTATTTGGAATACTTATCTTACTACAGGCTCAACTTCCAGTCATGGTGGTATGTAATCATGGGTGTCAGCATGATATCACGTTGCCTATGCTGTAATTTGGGCATAGGGTCAAATCTGGGGGCTTTTTGGGTCTAAGACTTTAGCTGAGGTTCATAAACAGAAGAGTTCAGTCCCTCAAGACATTCCTGTTATGCTTACTGAAACAGGTTTTTCTGTTGTTCATCACTAAGTATTAAATTAAGTTATTGTTTTGGATCAGATTTGGTAATTTGTTGGGTTGGTAGCAGCCACGGGGAGCTTGAATGAAGTTAATATTGGTTACGCCTCGCTGTGGTTGCAGTGTTTGTGTGTATGGTGTTAGTTATTTATTTATACAAGAAAAGATAGATTGTACTTAAGTACAAACTTGTACTTACCTGTTACTATGTGTGCTGTTAGGGCTCTCTGTGTGCCCGTATAGCTCCTGGGTCTCTGTCAAGTATTTGAAGAAAAACTTGGAAAGGTCAGTTCAGTGTAACAGGGATCAGTGACTTGGCAGAAGTTACTGAAGACTCCA
The DNA here is from genome assembly GCA_004320125.1 of Scolopax mira. Lineage (NCBI taxonomy): Eukaryota > Metazoa > Chordata > Aves > Charadriiformes > Scolopacidae > Scolopax > Scolopax mira. The sequence goes on along the minus strand of BJBW01006405.1, from coordinate 55,424 downwards.
TAAAGCTTTGCAATAAGAAAAACACCAAAACACAAACCCCCTTCTATTAATCCCTTTCTGATTTGGTTTTTGTCTCAGCTTTCGTTCCAAAGGGCACGAGGCAGTAGCACCACCAACAAAGCTTCTTTTACAGCCTTTTTTGGCATTAGTTATGGAAGGATCAGATGTCTGACCTTTCAGCAGTAGGTGACAGGAGAATAAAAAGATCTATATTCGTGACACTGTTTGGAAGTGCCTGCTCTCCTTAGTTTTTCTTTGCACTAATTGTTGTTATCTGTGTGCTCTGGGTGTGACAATGATGTTAAGGCGGAGGACCAAGCTTGTTGGCTTTGACTGCTCCCTCCTGGCACTAAGTTGAGATTGTTCAAGTCAGTGAATTCTTTTAACATGGCAAAATCTCCTTTGCCATTGGGTGGTCCATCTGTGCATAAATCTTCCTAGATACTGCTAAAGTCACCAAAGGCTTTTATTTTTAAGTTACTTATTTTTCTCTACTGTACAGGATACCCCTGTCTTTGTTCCAGCCCAGAAACCTAGTTGTAAGTTTTAGAGAGTTGTTTTCAGTGAGATATGTAGGATGTGGATCTCATTAGCAGAAAGAGAGTTTTAAGGATTTAGAGTATTGTAGTGAAAATCATCCCGCGTGTTTGTGCACTGACAGTATTTGTGTGGAGGCCTAACAGAGTCTTAAAATTAACTTTACCATACTTAATAAAATCTGTCATCAGCATATTTCAGATTCATTCTAGTGATACCAAAATTTGCTATTTTAAATTATCTTGCATATGCCTTTATGACTACAATATTAATCCTATTTATGTTGACAGCCAGTTTGCAGAAAGGCCAAGGGGCTATATTCATGTATTAAAGAGGATTTCTTGTTCTATACCTCACTGTTGCATTAATTATACAAAATATGTTCATGCTCTGCCATGTTTCTCTTGTTTCTCAATGGTTCTTCCCATTTTCATCTTCCTTTCTTCTTTATATACTTTCTTTCTTCTAACACTTTCTCCTTTTCTGAAGCATATGACCTCCATTCCACCTTACATATATATATGTATATATTAGATCAGCAAGTAGGCCATTCTGGCATTTTTAGTGCATCACCAATGAATTTTACTCATAATATTACTGGGGATGGGGAATTTCCCATTTTATGCAAGTGCTTGAGACAGCAGACACCATAGTTCTCAGAGTTCAGTGCCACATATGGCAGATATATTAGACCATCAGTCAGAGGAGTAGACGCTTCCCAGATCACATCAAATGCTTGGACTCTGCAGGGGGAGGATGACACTTTTGAGTCATACACCTTTTTCTGAGGAGCAGTACAACATCCTTTGGAAAAGCTATGCCAAAAGCTGCCTGGAGTTTGACTTGAATCAACATGTCCTTTTAATCTTTCTCTTCACTTCTGATAAAAAAGGGAAGGCGTGTTTGCAAGGTAATGCTGTGTGCTCTTGGTCCCCATGCATTGCCACAGCCAGGCCAGATAAACGTCTTGAACTTTTGAGAAGGGAGGAACACAGGCTGCAGAAAAGCGTGACTGCAGATTTAAAAAGATCCTGTAACATTTTGAAGATCAGTCAGGAGGGAAAAGGGCCCAACTGTGAACAATGCACATTCTGGGTCACAAGGACCTTCCTTTCAGGGAATGATTGCCAGGCTCTTTTCTGGAAATGGCACTTTTTTAAAAGCCCTTAAAGGAGCCTTTAAAGTTGAAGGCAACCGAATTTATGAGTGGACAGCAATGTTAAGGTACAGAACCCTGCTTGTTGGCTTTGGTTCTGGATTGAATTCAGTATATTGAGAGCTGAATTTGTTTTATGTACAGACATATAAAGTCTATGCAAATATATTTTATTCTGTTTTAAGTGTGAAAAGATGTACATTTTCAGTTAAGAATTCAATTACATGTATTTGTGAAATTAGAGATTAAACTGTGATGTATACACTTGAGTACTCATATAAATTAGACTGCGATAAAACTCATCTAGCCTTTCATATAGCCTTTATGTTATACTGTTGTTTGCCTTTTATTTTGAAGTATATCGTTCCTTGCTTTGCTCTGAAGCAGTGAGTTCTAGCAGCAAAAATGAAGTCTCAGTGTGACTGTCCACAATATTAATTATCTTGATATACTTTTATTCCTACAGTGAAGATGTTTGTAAACGAGGATTCACTGTTATTATTGATATGCGGGGATCCAAGTGGGATTTGATCAAGCCTCTCCTGAAGACCCTTCAAGAAGCCTTTCCTGCTGAAATTCACGTTGCCCTGATTATAAAACCTGATAATTTCTGGCAGAAGCAGAAAACAAACTTTGGCAGTTCCAAGTTCATCTTTGAGGTAAGAACCACATGAGGGATGTATGGTAAGCATTACCTCTGATAAGAAGTTTTATTTAGATGAAAAAGAAATTCCCAAACCTTTTGGTTGAGATGAAAAAAAAAAAAGACATCTGAGGACTGTTTGCAGGAGTGGGCTGATGCTCTGACATCAAGTTGCCTTCTGAGCACAGAGATGGGATGGGATCAACGTTTCTTCTTCATAGATTCACATACTTAGTTCACTTTGATGAGGTGTTTTTTGTGGTATTTGGTTTTGGTGGTGTTGCATTCAGTCTTTCCTTTGTTTCTCTTAGGAAAAAAAGCAACCACCAAATCAGTCAATACACTAAATAAAAAGTTCTCTCTGTACTAATGTGTGGGTTTGCTAGTTGATCTTTACCTAACTTCAGGTATTTGCTTTTTTTTATAAAAGACATTTATACTAAATTTATCTATATATTGTCTCCACTGTAATTTAATTGAGATTTACAGTTTAAGGGTAAATTCAATAGCTCGTGTTACTGGCAAGGCGCCTCAGGCAGGTTCTTTGAGAAGTAACCTATATGCAACAACTGCATAATTACAAGGAATTTTACTAACAGCTGCGTTCTCTTTGTTGCACTTCAGTTTTCTGTGAATTCCAGCTTCTTACACAAAGAGAAGCAAAGCCTAGCTTTGTGAAATGCTCATACATCAACCATGCCCAGCCATGAGCTAGTTGTGTTGGTTTTTTTTTAATTTCTTGAGAAATTAAATTTTTAATTTCTTGAGACAGCCAATTCTATCATTGGCTGTCTCACTTAGCAATCCTTCAATTTTAGAGAGACACTCAGATTTTGCATTTCTGAAACTCAGAAGATAATTTGGCTATAGTTCTTAATTTTGACTGCAATGAAAGGTTATATTTAAATATATATTTAAGATCTGTTGAAGTCAGTGGAACATAAATATATCCTTATATTCAACCTCTTCTTAAAGGCACTCTTGAGTTGAAATAGGCAACTAGATTGGTCTTGAGCATTAACAAACTTTTATGTTATTATCACAGTTTAAGTATTTGTGCTTTTTTTTCTCCTTGTCTCACAAAAAAACATTAAACTCACAAATTTTGCTTTGTTTAAGTGGATCTTTACTTTCCTTGGCTGCCTGCGGGGATTCAGAGAGGAGATTAACTTGTACTTGCTATCCCCTATGCACCTCTGAAAGCAAAGCTGCCTTCAGTATAGGTTTATGTCACCTCCAGAGATTCCTCACACTTAGGAAATTACCGCTCCTGGCAGAAGTGTCTGTCGTTGCAGCGCAATGAGATTGAAATGAGAGGGATTGGGACAGGGGGAAGGAGAAAGGAGATGTATGGGCCCAGAAGAACCCAGAGTGGTAGGGAGTCTGTGCAGAGACTAGTCAAAGAATAGCTTTTGAGGATGGGGAGCTTCTGTTTAAAATAGGTATGGCTACTATGTGCAGTCCCATAGTAGCCCAAGAAAAGACAGCTTAGGCATGTATATCCAACACTGAGTATCAATCTCAATCCTCCAGTGTTTCCATAAACAAAAGCAGTGACTTCCTAAAGCTTCAAACCAAGACATAAAGTAACAGAGTTCAAATATATATTTTTAGAACTTTCATTTGTTTTCAAAGTGAATTACTACTTTCTGGAGGCTTGACTTATTTTTTTTCTTGGTGTGATGATAGTGAAGAGTAAACTGTGGTCAAGCTATTCTTCATAGTTACAGCTCTGGGTCTGTATTGTGTTAAAAGCTCTGGACTCATTTGCTGTACATGCTGCATGCATTAAGGGTGTTTTTATTTTGTGTGCATGCCTTTGAGCCTTGATCTGTCTGCTGGGCTCTTCACAGGGGTGTCTGTGATGGTTCACAAATTTTTGGACTGGAGGAGGACAGTCAGTCTTTTGTGGTCTATTGGACCACCTGCAGACACTCAGAACTGATGAGTCCTTTAATTCTATGATTTTAAAAAGATTTCTTAAGCTGTGATCCACTGTACAATAGACCTCCTGCAACATACACACCATGATCCAGGAACTTCTGTGTTTAAGGATACTTGTGGATGCTGCTGCTAATTGGTAGGCTCAGGCCCTGGGTCAGCTCACGCTCTCTCATAAGAAGAATTGTGAATATCAAATAAACATTGCAGGTCAACATGACTCACATTTTTTTTGATTTATGTGGGGCAGCACAAGGTACCCTCTCTGCAATGAACCATCATGATGATTTCCCACAGCTGTAATCAAACACGAGGTCCTTGGCAGGAACAGACTGCAGTGAAAGGCAATGGAAGTCTCTGTTGAATTACTCCATCTACAAACTCAGCAGTAACCAGTTCCAGTTTGAAGGCCAGGTTCTGCTTTTGAGCTTAATGGAAGCATTTTGCATGTGCCAGGGCAGTGCATGACCCTTAGTGGAGACTAACAATCTGGATTTTGAGTTGTGAGACTCTGGCACAATGATTCTGTGTCACAGTCCAGAGAGTGAAACATGCCCACAGATGATAGCACAAAGAAAAGAGGGAAAAAAGGGGTTTGGTTGACGTATGTGGACTCCAAAGCCTCCTGTCACTTTGAAGAATGGACCAGACAGCTTAGTTAGCATTAATTCAGAGGTGCCTTCAAGATTATTTTCTTTCTCCGGCCAAAAGGGTTTAAATAGTGGGCAGCACTTTTTAAAGAGATTTCTAAAAGAAAGACAGGAGAAGCCTGAGAGACAGTTACTTTATCTAACACCTACCTGCATAACTAAGGTTGTTTTCATGTGAATTTCAAGAACTTCTTAAAAAAATATATCTGAATAAAGAAATTTGCCTTTCTTCTATATCATCATGTCAAAGTCTGTTCATGATAAGAGCAGTGGTTGCATTAGCTTGACACATTGCAGGGGAAATGCCCAGGTATTAGCCATGAAGAGAAGTTTTTTCTTGACAGGCAGTTAAAATCTAAACTCAATTATCTTCAAGGGATCAGTGCCCAGGTCAAGAGATTTAGAAATTTGAAATCCCTCTGAAGCTACATACTTACTTTTGCATTCCTTGTTGGCTTTTCCCTCTCTTCTCCCCCTTCTATAAAGCAAGGAGCATTGCAAGAAAGTTTTAAAATAATCTTTCTGCTGAGCATAAGTTAAATACATTCCCAATTTTAATACACTGCAGAATGTCTGATATTTTTAGATGGATACAAATTGGAAGAAAAACCTATTATTGACTTTAAATCAGTGGGCAGCCTGTTATTTTTGTCATAATTCAGGAAAATAGACAAGACTTGAGATATGTTTCTTTGGAGATGACTTTTACAAGATTGCTGTGATTATTGGGTGCCTCCACCTCTGAAGAGCACAAACTCTGACATTCTTTAGAAGCCTGATCTTTAGGGGATAGATCTGCAGTCACTGATGAACATCACAAGCCTTTAAGGGCTGCCAACTTGGGTGTTAACATGACAGCACCGAAAATCTCAAGTAACATATAAAACCCTACGCTCATGTTTAAAAAAAAATATAGTTTGTCTAAAATAAATGGTAACAGCCATCAGTTGTTGCATCTTCAAATTTTAATCTGTGTTCCAGGCATCCAGTGTGTTTCTCTATCACTGATTACTGAGTCTGAATGAATTAAAACCATTTCTCATTGATTGCGTATGATTCACGAGCAGTACTTTCTATTAGCAATAAATTCTAATTGTTAATATCCAATGACATGTCACTTTTACAGCGATTTTGGCTTAACTACATTAGAAATCACTACCGTGAAAGTGATCTGCCTGTGGCAAAAGCCAACTGGAATAATCTGAAAGAAAAAACTCAGCATATTCAGTGTTTTGGCAGGTGACAATACCTGCTTCAGATCATATGTCTAGATCTTTTGCCTTTGTATAGACACTAGCCTGAGTGTAACACAAGTAGCAGATTCCCTGTGATACCATATACCTTTTTAGTGAACAATCATTTCCAGATATCCATCAGCTGGAGTGAGAAGTCTTCAGTGTCCAACTGGACTAAAGTAATCTATGGCAAAAGCATTCTCATTATGTTTTTAACAGTCAAGCCAGCTGAAAAAGGTAGACATTGTTCCAATAAATATCATGTCTTTTAGTTAATAAGGAAATTGGTGTCATTAGAAGAGTTTTCAATCCAATTAATTCATCAAAATCAAACATAATCCTCAGCGTCTTTTACAATATTCCTTCAATTATGTATTGATGAGGAAAATAATTCCTCCATGCTATATATGGATTGCACTGTTATTTCTGATTAGACAGTCACTTATCCAAATGCTGTCATTTTCCTTTCCTTAGACAAGTATGGTATCTGTTGAAGGCCTGGCAAAACTCGTAGATCCCTCTCAATTGACGGATGAGTTTGAAGGATCCTTGGATTACAACCACGATGAATGGATAGAGTTGCGCGTCTCCCTGGAAGAGTTTTTCAACAGCGCCATCCATTTATTATCAAGGCTGGAGGATCTCCAGGAAATGTTGGCTAGGAAGGAGTTTCCAGTTGATGTTGAGGGCTCAAGAAGGCTGATTGATGAGCACACGCAGCTTAAGAAAAAAGTGATTAAAGCTCCTGTGGAAGAACTGGATCGTGAGGGTCAGAGGTTATTACAATGCATAAGATGCAGTGATGGTTTTTCCGGTAGGAACTGCATTCCTGGAAGTGCAGATTTTCAAAGTCTTGTGCCAAAGATCACCAGTCTTTTAGACAAGCTGCATTCTACCCGGCAACACTTGCATCAGATGTGGCATGTCCGCAAGTTGAAATTGGACCAGTGCTTTCAACTCCGGCTTTTTGAGCAAGATGCTGAGAAGGTAAGGAATAGACTGCTCCTTTCATACTTTAACCAAGTCTTTATTGCAAGGACACTGTGACCATTTTTTTCTAAAATTAGCAACCTGAGGTATTTATCACAGGTGTAAATCTCATGTTGCCAGCAGATGTACTTTATGTTACTTGTAAACTAAATTCACTGAAGTAATTGTTGGATGTAGCAGGCATAATGATTTCCAAAAATAACTTGTCTGTGTCAGTTTTGATGATAGTTAATCTGCTTTTTTGTGTCACAATGGGTACATTTGGTAGACATTAGCACAAGAATCAGGGTGTTTTTTTTCAAGTTTCTTTTACTAAGCTTATGAATATATTTATCTATATGTCACAGCACCTAAAGAAGAATGATTTTAGGGTTTGATTCACTATGATTATTGTTTGCACTTCTTGCGAGTCTATGTGAAGTTTGTAGTTTAAATCCTCCTAATTGTTATCTCAAACAACGTTTTTGGTTTAACTTTCCTGGAAAATCACAACCGGATTTGCAACTGGTAAAATCTTTAGCAATGGCTTTGTACCAAGGACATGGCCACTTAGCTCCCACAGCGTGAGATCTGAGACGGTGTTTAGGTTAAACATATAAACAGACCAAGAGAAAGTATTCTGAAAAGAAGTAGCATGAAAAACTCAGCGTGGCTATTTTGCATTAAAAAGCACATAAGGATGGCATTTAAATTCATACCTGACACTGAGTCAGTGACCAAGATTCCTGTTCACCAGCACAAGACCTTATTTGAGAAATATTTAACATTAAATTATTCCCTAGAGATTGCATTGCAACTTCATATTTCTTAGTCATCTGTAATGTAGCGTATCAGCCTGAAAAGCACATAGCATGTCCCAAAATTAAATACAGTGCACAAAAGTATTTAGAGCAGCAGAAACCTGGTTAAGTGACATGGCTTTAGGAAGCTGTAGTTTCACAGGCGTGCAGTACCGCTGCAGAATTACAACCCCATTCCCTACCTCTTCAGAAGACACTCATTCAGAAACCTGTAATAGATAAAGAAGCCCCCAGCACATAAAGCAGAGAAGCTTGTCATGCTTGTTCAAAACAGTGGCTAAAAACCAACCAGAGTTCCCTGACCAGATCTCATACATTCCCTACACATTTCAGTAATACACAGTAAGGCAGGCTTCTTACTACTTCTAATATTCATCTGCTGTTTGCCTCTGGAAGCAGCCAGGTCTGATTGTGATTAATTTATTTTAGAAAACTGTATTGGGCTAGAGTCTTGGCAATCTCAGTTTCTTAACACGGAAGTGCTTGAAATCTTGTTAGGTGGTTTCATGAGAAGTCTTTGCTACACATTTAAAATTCTAGGCCACAAAGTAGGGTATTCTCAGTGGAAGGTACTGAGTTCTTGGATTCATGTTTATCTAGTCTGTGTATCCATCAAAAGCACCAGTCTCTGAATCTTCTCCACTTAATGTATGATCCAGTTGTTTCACTAAAGTGTCTGCCCGGACCCAGGAGGAATAGCAAAAGAAATACAGACATCATCTGCAGGGGCATCTCACTGAAGATGATTTTTTTTTAATCAACTGCAAATAAATATTATTTTTAAAACATCATGGAGAAGCACATTGCTGAAACAAATATAATCATCAGTGGTGCAGAGGGAGATACAAGACATTGGTTTTCAATGCATGTACTAGATATCTCTAAGGGATACTAGTATAGAAAAGACTCCATCATTGTATAATCAATCCTCTTATTGGGAAAACCTTGAATTCAGATGAGTCCCTCTAAAATTAGAGTCACTGCAGCATCACTCAAGAAGGAGCAGAGTTTTTCTTCCAAATGCTACAATTTCTTCTTCTCTCCTTTCCTGGAGTGTAACATGCTATAGGAGATCACTCACTGCTGTCCTTCCCAGTGGTGGCTGTATTTGTCAGTGCTTCAACCACTGCTTAGCAACATACTTTTTCATTTTTATTTATGATTATTATTGGCTAATTTTATTAAAAAATTATTATTATTTAGCAAATTATTATTATTAATCTTATAAGCTGAAAGGCTCTCATATAAAGTAAGCATCTCAGATGTTCTTTTTACCAAGCTCCATTATGCAGTGCTGAAGGAATTCTCCAATATATTGTTCTATCTCCTGAACAGGCATAAAGAGATGGTACAAGTCTGAGAATTATGAGAACTGGTGTCTTTGCATGTGTTATTCTGAGGTTGCTAAGTGTAAAGTTTAGACAAGTCAGCAAATCAATGAAACTTTTGAGGTGAAGGAAGAAGCAGTGAGAATGTGGTTCATGCCTTTCTAACACTGGCTGTCTTGAGCAATTCCTGATTGACAGAACTGGCATTTTGATCTTCTCGGTATCTCTTATTCATCTGCCTCACGGTAACCAAGCACACTGTCTTGCTTTGGCTTCTCTGAGTAGCTCTGCTTGTCTTTGCTTGACTACTACATTTTCCCAAAGAATAGAAAATGTTTTGGTTCTTTATAACCTCAAATCAGTGGTTTTAATATTTTCAGTTTCTAACTCCTTGAAATTCTTCCAGGGAAGACCCTTTTACTTTACATTTCACATGTGTAGCCTGATGTAAAATATTGATATGCTTATTCTCCTTAGCTGCCTTTTGCAGATCTCTTTGAAGTAGTCTGACCATCTCAGACTGGAAATTCTCATAAAATGTTCAGAGCTAAGTCCAGTCTGAGTGCTGTCTCCACTGTATAAATAGCCCCCACAGTGTGTCTGTGTATTGAATTTTAAAGTTTCCTGGTACCTCCATTTACTCAGTTGAACTCTACCCTCTACAATTAGGTATGGTAGCAGAGACAGGATGGTCTTCATCTCCTGGGGAGAGGCACAGCTCTTTCCGTATAACCTGGATATGCCATTTAGTGCTAATCAAATGACAGCTCTAATACCCTGTGAAAGCTCAAACTCCAACATAAATTTCTGAGTATAAATAAGGTTTTAGGGCCTTTTAAAATATCTCTGTATACTCATTGGGCGATATTTTAGGAAACCTGTTCTAATAAGGAGAAAATGGACAAAGACTTTCCATTTTTTGGACACCTCTGATTTTAAAAATTTCTGATGTCCTCATTGCCTGAAAAGTTCTTAAAAATGGGATAGAAAAAAAAAGGGGGGGCACAAAATGGAAAACCACACAGTATTTTAAGGTAGGCTGATTTTTTAACCACTTGGTATTAAAATACCCCAGATGTTCAAAGCAAATCAATTCACTTTTTTTCCTTCCTAAAGACCCCCCCCCCCTTTTGCAATATTTATAAATGATAGCCACTACCTGGACCCACAAATTATTCAAATTACAGGTATTACAACTTACAGAAGGTGTGTACAGTTGTGTGCTGAGTGACTCATATTATTGGCAAAATAAAAGGAGGGGGTGGTAGTGGCACCCTGGGCTTCTCCCACTCAAATCGGTGGGAGAGAGCAGGACCGTCTGTGGAAAAACTTTGTCTCCAAATCAGGCCTTCGGGGTTTTATTGTCCAGTGCTGGGGCCAAGGGAGAGGAAAAGTTGGGCTATCCCATAGGTGCAAGCAGTGAGATTGGATCCCCAGATGGAGACTGGAAGTTCCTTGAAGCCCAAGTGAGCCTGCAGGTCAGCCGTGGGGAGCTTTGGCAGAGTGTTGTGAGGAAGTTCTCATGCTGTGCAGCGCTGACTGTAATGATCTGCTGATAAAGAACACATTTCAGCCACTGGCGTAGCCCTGACCCTCACTGCTCAACAAATTCATTCCTCAACAATAATATATACATACGTATGTACATATATATATATAATTTTGAGCCTAGAACTGAGGCTTCACTGTGTTTTTACTGGGTAACAGGGAAAATATTTTTAGCCATCAATAACAGGAAAAAATGTAGTCCAGTCTAAACTGAATGTTGTTTAAAACAAAAACCCCACAATCAGCAGAGATCCAACTATTAGAACTATCTGAGAAATGTTAATTGGTTAGTTGAAATCTGGACAGGGAGAAGAATTCAGGCAGCAGTCCACATGTTTTTCACTTGAAAAAATACCAAAAAAGACAAAAAATTATCCTTACACTCTGCACTTTCCAGCTCTTCTGGAAATCATTTGTAACTGGCATCCAACTTGACTTTTGTAGGAATTTCCCCATCATTCTGGGTTGGTTCCACATCAATTTTACTACCCTGGCATGTATGTGAATGAAAAACAGCTATCATGATGTAGTCAAAGCTGTCCATATTAAGTATAAACAATATAGTCATCAGCTGGTCTGAACCAAGGATCTCTACTGTAAACTTGCAACACCAGAGCAAAGAAAGAGCAGGCTGCTGTAAAATAAGCCTTTAATGGGAGACAAGGGGAGACTTTGCATGTTCTCGCTGTCCTTACCTCCTCTTCTTCTTCCTGACTTTCTACAGAGTCCACTACACAAAGGAAAACTCCAAAAGATGGCAATGGTAGTTAGAAAATGAGAGAATTTCACTGGAAGTTTGCGGTGGGAGAAACATTTTATTTGGATAGGCCAGCTTTGTAGAAAGTCTCGTGGCAAACCACAGGCCACATCTCATCTTCAAGGAGCAGCGAAGTAGCAGGCTTGCAGTCCAAACCATCTGCCTCATCCATACTAAAGTTTCTCTTTGAAAAAAAAGCTCCTCCTGTGATTTCTCCATGCAGAGCAGGCTATGGGAAGCTGTGCTGGCTGCTCAGGGCTGCTCTTCAGGTGGCTGCAGCGAGAGGGAGCGGAGGGCATGGACTGCAGCTCCAGCTCCAGCTCCAACCCTACAGCAGCTGATCCTCCCATTTCCCAGTTGATGTGACCAGCCTGGAATAACAGAAAGGTTTTAGTGAGTGCAAGAGTGATTGGGATGTTCTAAGAATGCAAAGTTCATATTATAGAATACAAGTTGGGGAGGTAGGGGGTGTAAAGATAATGGTTGAGGGGGAATAGGATGGAATAGCAGTGGCAGTAATTCTCCTGCATCCCACTGCCTGTGTAGGTGTGGGCAGTGAGACCGTGACACCAAGCAGCACACACTGCATCCCTCCCCCCTCACACACAGTGCTGCTTCAAGCCTCTTCTTTGGCCTGTTCTCCCTGTGGTTCAGGGAGAAAAAAAGATGGCTTTAAGAAAGAAAAATTGATGCCTTGCTGTTTGAGAGAAGGGAAACTATAAGTACCTTTGTGATTGTATAATACCTGTCCACTTTAACTGTTTCATACATTATTTCCCCTTATACTGCACTTAAAAAATCTGATGCTGCATGTTCTGTAATAAAATGCATTACAAATCTGATGATATGATCCTTCTTGCTAATAGGAGGCAGTTTATTTTATTACAGTCCATTAAGTAGAGCAATTGTAGCTGCTCCTTTAGTCAAGTGATGCTGTGTGGAGAAGCATTTCCTAGAAATGGATATTAGCTGACTTTTTGGAAAGGCAGCATAAGAAAGATTAAAAAGCTCAGCAACATCTTAATTTCCTTCTTTATTTCCCATCACCTCTACATTTTCTTCTTCTAGCAGTGTCAAAAGACCCTGGAAGTGATATATAAGCAGATGATAGAGTTTTCCCGTTTACAGCATGTCATATTAACCCTTATGGATTTGTGCAATGCCAAGAGGCACTGCACCTGGGACAGACTCCTCTGAGATAAAAGTCACTTAGTGAAGGATCATTTCCCGTCTCTTATTTCACTGCTGGAAGCATTTGCTTTCTTTGATCTGTTCTATGTGCCATATATACAATTGCCTCTGAGATTTCATGTGAAATGTTAGCTTGGAAATTACTGTAAGGTGTATGTGTCCCAGGGAATGAGACTGGGAAACCAGTGAGGCAAGTACTGAGAAGCTGACGGTGGGAGCTGTCATATGTGAAATGAATACAAAGCGATTGAGTTCTGGGGAAGTGGTTAATTATGACTGGGGTGGAGGCAGGAAGCATATTAAGAGGGGAAAGAACCAGAATCAGGATTAATAACAAGAGCATGTCCTTAGTGTCTTGCACCAAGGAGAAGTATATATGCCCCCTGTGCTGTTTCGCTGCAAAAGGATTTGTTACTGAATGAATGGTATTTAACAGTTAACAGTAATAATCATACAGGCATAATAAGCATGGATTAGACATGGATTTTTGCATAGGATTTAGATTTCATTTAAGTTACATGAACACCGCATTGGCTTACAGAACTCAGCATGTCCTGGATTTTTCATCTAAGTACTTACACTATGGATATCACAACAGCACAGTAAGTGAACATCACAGTAAGGAGCTTTCCTGGAGATTTTGAACATGGGGGGTGTCTTTAGACCTGAGGTAAGCTCCATGAGACTTCCACAATAAAAGGAGCCAATGAGCTTAGTGTCTTCTGCAGAGACATTTGACTGAGGGTCTAAGTGAGGCTCATTTAAGCATGTTATTTCATCCTTAATCTATCCCAAATGCCCGTGCAGACAAAGAAGGACACAGGCTTGGGGTACAGATACTGACTGGGAAAGACACTAAACTGGGGTCCATGTGTATGAAATGCATGTGTTTGGAGAGAGCTTCATAAGAAGACTGACCAAGAATTTATTGCTAAGCATAAATGATATCCCTTGCCCACAGCCCAGAAAAGGAGTTCTCAGAGATTACAAGGGCTCAATTTGTTATTGGTACCTTGCCTTAGCCCAAAGCAGCTGCTTCGTTCTTCATCAGGTGAAACAATTCAATTTTAAGCTAGTTTTAGCTGCAACCCCTGACCAGATCGTGTGTTGGTGCTTGAGGTCTCCTGGAGGTACATGCTGAAAAGGGCCTGTAAAGCAGAGTGAATCTCAGCTTTAGTTAAAATCAGTGAAAGACTCATGGTCTCTGTGAGACAGGTATTCAGTGAGCCAGGGCTGCTAGAGCCCTACAGCCAGGAGCTGTGCAGTCACCATCTCTAGCTACTGTCTCTGGCTCCAGCCTTACAGATGGCAGGGTTACTGGCAGCTTTGTCACCCACTTACAAAGATGGGACCTTATTTCCAGCTGTTTGTGCTGGTCCTCCTCCCCTTTCCCCCCGGCCAGGTATTCCAGTTACATTAGTACACATTGGCAACATTACGGGAAGCCTGGTTTGCCAGGGCTTCCAATTGGCCTAATGTAAGAGAAATAGACTTTGTAAATGTTCCTGACACAATTGGTTCTTATTTTTAAGCTATGGAAGAAGTATACAGATCTCTCCATTTATGGATCTGGAATAGACATTGCTCAAGACCAACATTTAGTCAAAGTACTTTTCAGTTGCTTTAGCATTTTTTTTTCTGTCTTTTCTCATGCATATGGATTCTTGCACTGAGAGAGCACATAGTGTCTGTTCTCCCCTGAATCTCTGTTTCCATTTCTGGCGTCTACTCTCTCATATTGCCAGTGAAAAATGCTTTCTTTTATAATCTGAAGTTTCCCTTGGCATATGGTGCCTTTTTTTGTATAGAGATTCTCACTAGATGGCTGTTCTTCCCCATTAATAAAATCAGACTTGGGATGCCAATGCTGGAAAGGAAATTCAGCTGTCAGTCTAAATAAGTGTCCATGTGAATAGAAGATCGTCATCTTGTGCCATACTGTGTTCTTAATCCCACACTGAAACTACAACGACAACAGAGAGGATGAGCCCCGTGTTCAACATGAAGTGTTTGCTCTGACACAGAATTTCTAGTACCAGGCAGAATGCAGAAAATGGATGCAGATGGATTCCTAAGTCACTGAAGTGGCAGACACTATCTTACAATATCAGATCTTAAAATGTTAGTAATTATATAGATGATAGGGGAAGGAGGCTTAAATTGAGACTGAGCTGGGTGCATAAACAATAGTTAAGTGCATATTTGTATGGCACCTAGCAAAGTAAGATACTCGATCTGGCTGGGGTATTGCCTGTTTCCAACAAAGAATTACAAATTTGCAGTTGGAAAATGCACGTGGAGATGCAGGGGTATGGAAACATTCCTATTGAATATAGATATGTATCCATACAAGACTTGGTATCCATACATACACTTGCTTTTGTGTAATACCAGGAATATTCTGCTTCACTTAAGCTGTTTTGTGTAAGACCTTTCAAATAGCATCAATTAAGGACAAAGGACCAACACAGGAGATTCATATCAAAGGGAAAAACTGTGTATCCATTCTTAAAAATATGTATATTTCCCCAAATAAACCTATGCCAGCTCTAATCACTTTTATTTAATTACTTCATACATCTCAGAACAAAGGAGGCTCAAAAAAACCAGGTGAGAATTGAAAGCAAGTAGCAATAACTCTATTGTAACTGCAGTTTTTCATTAATTTTCAAATGTGTTCTCTGTCACGTTTCTTTTTTCTTTTTTTTTTTTCATTTCAAAATAATTGAATTTTTGTTACTGAGTATTATTCCTGCTTTGTCTTGAAGCATATCACTGCTTTCTGTCATGGGTAAGCTGCTATGAGGTGTTCTGATGCAGCTGAATAAACAGTATAATGTTCTGAATGCATCTTTATTACCTGTAGCTTGGTAGTAGCAAAACAGGTCTTAGGCTCACGGATTCCCCAAATCACTGTGTTTACCTGGTCTCAGACTTATTTTTTTCCTTTTTTTTTTTTTTTAAACAAACAAAAGAACAAAGTTTGCCTAGAAGTAAAAAAAATGTTATAACAAGGGGTGGCTTAGTGCACAGAGTGTGTGTTGACAGTTCCTTGTGATGCTAGCAGTGAGCATAGATGTCATGCGATAAAGAGATTTCAGAGTGGGATCAGCACATTCCACTTAGGAAGGCTCTGAGAGTGGCAGCTAAACTGTGTCAAATCTACAATCCCCCTTACCTAGTCATGGACATGAAAGAATTATTGCAGAACTGTGGAGTAAATCCTCTTCAACATCTATAGGGATAAATTACTTGCAAAAACCTTCATCTTTAACAGGAAGATGAATCCTGCAGGAATGTCTTTGCTGGGACTTGCAGTCTTTGCAGGTTGTAGCTCTGAATTAAAGATGCAACCAGCTGACATCTGCTCTGTTTCATATGAAGAAGGCTTCTGACAGGTTGCTAATGCCATCCACAATTTGTTGCCCCCAATCTAAAGTGAAGAGTTGTCGGAGTGGGAAGTAATCATGGGGGGCTCTGTGGGAGCTGTTCATTACTAAGACCACTGCTGGTCACACTTAATAAGATCCTGTTCTTGGTATCTGTAGGAAAAAAACAGATTTTTGCAAGACCAGGAGATCATTATAAAAGTTTTTAACTTCCCTCAAAGCACAAACAGATTTAATTTCTTCTAATTGGATTGTAAAATCAAAATGTCTTCATTATTAGTGATGTTCCAAAGGAGCTTGCAGCTTTTTCACAGTGTCAAGCTTGTATCCTGCTACTTTCTTATTTATCAGTCAAGGCCACGGGGGGTTCTTCCCCTGCATGTGAATAGCTTTTCTGCCTTTCCATCCACCAGTAGAAAGTTTGGGGACAAACGTAACAACAGGGCAAATTCACAAGTACACACCAACTGCTTTGTGCTGCTCCTACAACCGAAAGCAGCTACAAATTCAGTTTTGCCATCTGGTTTGAGGAAGTGTGGGATTGCCTGGCCTGCTGAGCAGAGCAATACAGGGAACTGGATAAATATATATCAGAAATCCTCTTCCTAGTGAATGTTATTCTAGTGGTGAATGTCACCTGCCCTTGTTGAAACCATCATTTCTTTCCCTGTGGAGGAGGGGGCAAGACTCCTTTTGGAGCCTACCATTGGCATTTCTGTTTCTGCAGTGAATCTGTTGATGGTTTGACAGCTCTGAGGGTACAAATTTCCTTCTGTAACACTTCCGTGACTGGAGCTCAGACTCTACTAGTAAAGCATATAAGAATCTTCTGAAGATATTTGTGGTGATGATTTTTCATATGTGGACAGCTGTCCATCAGGAAGGGTAACCATCTGCCAGAGACTGATTTCTGTAGAGCTGGATTGGCTTTGGAAAAGCAAAATGGAAGTACAAAGGATCCAAAGTTCAAAGCTAAAAAATTGGAAATTAAAAACCACAGGGATTAACTGCCTTGCCTTCTGTCACACAGGAAGCCTGTCCTGCAGTGGGAGTCCTGATCTGAGGTGTTAAAATAGATATCTTGGTGCTTTCCATCTTTCTTTATCAGTTCATCCTGCCCCATGCTGCAGATATCTGCCTCTTTTTTTATTATTTTTTTGCAGACAGCTAAATATGTTACCTCCACAGCACTTGGAATTGAACCTGGTCTTTTTGATGGGAACGTAAAAACAATAACAATTCCTCGCTCTGCTGCTGCAGCTAGGGATGAGGAAGACTTGCGCATTTCCTTCTTGCGCTAAGTGTACCCTATAGCATAGTTACAGCGGTCTGGGGCCACTTGCTATCCGATTTGCACGGGATCATCCAACACCCTGGTGACCTTTCAGTGCAAGAGGGCAGAACATTACCCGAGTGATGGCGTAGTTCCTGCTTTCTGTTTCCAGACTCTGGCAGCAGTCGCCTCACAGCCCGTCCGCTCCTGACTGTAAGGAAACAGCTCTGAAGCCTGCCACTGCTGAAACTGGAACATGGTGTGCCGTGCTATTTGTAGTTTCCTGCTGCCGACACTGGATACGCAGTTACTATTCGTCTTGCTTCCTCCATGAACATTAGAATGGGTCCAAAAATAATTGAAGGCAGTATGTTCTGATGGAATATTTTTGCATTTGCACAAATTTCCTCTTTATTTCGCTTGCCAATTTTGATAACGAGCATTTCGAGGCTGGTTCAGCTTCTCCAATTTGGCACCGCTGGGAGGCACAGGAATGCTCCTCTCATCAGTATGGCAAGAGAAAGTGTTTTGGCATCTGAATACACACTCAGAACTCATTTTTGAGGATGAATATAGCATATTATAACCACAGAGTTCTGCTTAAAATAATGAAGACAAGAAGATCCAAATGCTCTAAAGGGCAACAAAGCCCACACATCTAGAAAAAGAAGAGGCCTGCACATATAGAAATGGAGAAAAAAGCTGCTTTTTATAATTTATTGCTTTGATCCTTGAGAAGGTTAGGTGATAAGAGCCTAGCTGTCAGGAAATCATGTAATTAAACCACACATGAGGTTTACAGACTTATTGTGCAGCATCTTTCAGATGTAGCTATGTGATTATTCCTAAATGAATGTCTTCCTGGCCTAGCTGAAATGCTTTGAATGGACCACACTTGGTAGAACTTGGGGTCTTAAAAGCATATCTTAAATTAGCCTTCAAATCTATTTATAGGGAACACATGAGGGTGAGTGTGCAGTTGAGAGGTTACCTCCTCAGAAGCTGCTGATGGTTTCAGAGGTGAAGCCAGGAGCATGGTCTGTGGATCATTTCCAGGAGTATCAGTGTAATTTTAAACCAGGCCACTCTGGCTTTTCTTCTTACGTATCATGCATGTTATGAAAACTAATTCAGAAATATTTTCTTGAACCTTCATGAAATTGCAGGGTCCCTCCGTATTACTTAGCATTGAAATCCAGGATGCCTTATGTCCAACACAGGTGCCGAAAAGGTGTTGCAAGCAAAACAGTCTTGAGTTGAGGAATTTTGCTCTATGTATTGCTAATTAGCACAAAATTCTGATCTCAGTCTGGGTGTTGAGAGGAAAAAGTAGGACACATTCCCAATAAACACTTATTCTTCCCCAGACTCAATTTCCCTGATTTTTGTCATGGCTTATACCCCAGTCCACTAAAATTCTTCTGGTGGGGTAACAGACAAGAGGGGCTGTTGAGGATAACAATTGCATAAGTTTATTTCTACTGCTCTTATGGCTATTCTCTGATACTTTTCTGCTGCTGTTCCTTAGTGTCCGTGTCCCAGCATGGACCACCCGCCACCACTCAGGGGTGTCCCTGTCTCCTTGGCCATGGGGGACCCCATAGAGTGTCTCCATCCCCCAGCAGCCGCCATTTTCTGTCCCTGACACCTCATATTCAGCTGCTTCTCTGACTGAGGGATGTTTCGGGGCAATGGCCAGGCTGGGACCAGCTTGGGGTAGCTCTTGGCCTTTTGACAGGTCGTCCCCACTCTGCAGCCTGTCACTCATGGTTATTGCACAGGGGAATAGACAAGTGCCCTTACACCCTGCCAAATTAGATTTTACAGTCCTTTGGGCCCTAAGGAATCAGAAGGCACCATGA
The DNA here is from genome assembly GCA_004320125.1 of Scolopax mira. Lineage (NCBI taxonomy): Eukaryota > Metazoa > Chordata > Aves > Charadriiformes > Scolopacidae > Scolopax > Scolopax mira. The sequence goes on along the minus strand of BJBW01006405.1, from coordinate 36,124 downwards.
AGGGTAAGTTGGATTTTAAGGTTTTTACCAATAAGTCTCTTCATTGAGGTAGGCCCTAAGACAGCCCCGTGAAAATCTCCGTCACTGCTGAGGGGGCGGTGAGGCCCAGTGCCACCTGTGGAGCACATATCCTCAGTTGGGGGCACCATCCTCCCTCTCAGCTTTGCCAGTGTCAAGGGAAAACATTGAACTGGTTGATTCATGGGATGGGGAAAATGCTGGGGGACAGGAGTAGGGAGTGCCGGGCACCCCAAAATCCACTGGAAAGCTTTCCATCGATGCAGAGATGCCAAAGCATCATGACATGTCGGGAGTTTAAACCTATGGTTATTCCACAGTTGTGTCTCTGCGTCTCAGACAGAGGTGATTTTGGTAGAGGAAATGCTGCACTTTTGATACAAAACAGTAAAGATCAGCCTGGCTCTTCTGTTTTTAAGGTTTTTATTTGTAGTCACAGGAATGCCACACATTAAGCCAGGAATAGAACCAGGGTCTACAATAAAGTTAACAAACTCATACAGCGTTTTTAACTGAATGAAATTGCATCTCAATGACTCTGAAAATTGAGGGGAAGAGTTCTCATCTGGGCATGTACTCTGATCTTTTCAAAATTTACAGTTTTTTCCATTCATGAAGCTGTTGCCTATTTATCTCTTTCAGTATTACATTTCCTATGCAGCCAATTAATTGATTTTGCACCTAGACAGCAAGCAGTTCTCTGGAAACAGTGCCCAGGAAAGGCTGTTTCTGTTCTAAGCAATAGAAAATCCTTTCCAGGAATGCCTGAGTGTTTGATGTCACTTTTCATGTGATGGAAAGGTACAATATTTCAAAAAAGAGAAGCCAACACGCAGATACATAAAATACGCCCAGATATCATTAGTCATATTTATGTGTTCAGTATCTGTAATTTTCTCCCACCTTCAACAATAAAATTATTGCTTCTCTGTTCAGCATTATGAGAATCACATGCCTTACTTAGTGCATTGCTGTGGCTTGATGTCTGTCAGGCAAAAAAATACAGATCCCTTGCTCTGGCATTTAGGAACATTCAGCATGAGTATGTTGGAAATGGTGCTCTGATATTAATACAAACCTATTTGTCACGTCACACATCTAGCTAATTTTCTAGTGGGTTGACAGTTGGGCCCGTTGTCTGGAATAATTTAATGTGCTGTAGCTTAAACTTACTGTACTCTATGAATCATATACACAGATATTTATAATGGAAAAACTGTGTCCGTGAAGCATTGAGGTTACACAAATACAGCTGTGGGTCTGAATCTTCAGCTGGTGTAAATTGGCCTCATTGGAACGACATCAATTTACCCTGGCTGTGGACTGCACCGAACATGTGTGAAAGGGAAAGATCTGGCAGAAGTATTGGCTTGTCCATCGCTGTCTGTAAACAAGAGACAAACACAAAAACAAACGCAACGTTGTATTTAGGCCCTGGCTTAGCAAAGCATTTAGCTGAGCAAAGCTGAGTTCTATTTTAAACCTACAATTACTTTGATTTAATTAAGGCTGTGTTTATAGAGTGGTGATAGGAATTGCAGCAGATAGGGATTATTTTCTGTTGAAGCAGTATTGATCAAATGTGAAATGAAAAAATGAAATTTGCTGTCAAAGTTTTCTTTAAATCCAAAATCTATTCTGAGGCCAGTACACTCCTGTTAGGGAACCGCCGTTTTCCCAGTGACCCTTCATGTAACCAGCTCGGTGTCAAGGCCCTGTGAGCACTCATGGGTGTTAATGGCCCTGACCTGCCTCTCGGGTAGACCAGGAGCCCTGTTGCAGCTCAGCTGTGGGAGATCAGCCCCCTGCTTTGCCACAGCCCTGCACTGCCTGGCCATGGGCCCTGCTGAGCTGGGTGCTGATCCACCAACTGATTCTGCTGCATGATCTGGGACCTGTCTTGTCCTTGTGGACCTGTGCTGCAATCGTGGGGCTCTGTCTGAGCCTGGTTACCAGCACTGGTCCTGATCCTGACCTACAGATGGATCTCCTAGCTTAGGTTTGGACTTGTCTCATCATCACAGCTTGCTGATGATTTATTGATTACACCTGGTTGCTATCAGCCCTCAGGGGCTGTGGGACAGGCCCTGACTAATAAAGCCTTTGTCCTGGCTGCTCTGCCTTTGTTTCTGGCTCCTCATTGCTTAGGGAGCATCTAGCCTTGATAGCCAGCATCAGTACTCTTGTTCTGTTGAATTTAGTTCAGGGGCTTGAGTGGAGGGATTCTTCTGTATTTCAGGTTAATGTCTGGATTCTTGAGACTGTTGGTTCTTCTCGTGCGTTCCTTTGTGGAGATGTTGCAGTTCTGATGGCCCTTTCGAGAGGTACAGGTGACCGAGGTATGGCAGCTTGCAGTTAAACTATAGTTATGATTCTTGTCTGAAGGCACGAGGGGACTTTCTCGATTCATTGCCTTTTATAAAGGTAGTTCATGTGCAAATCTTTCCAGAATCAGGCCCTCGCTTATGCTTACAAACTGTGTATGTGCCATAGATCTGTTGTGTGGTATTATTTTTGTTCAAATACTGGCTAAATTAAATTGCAAGAGATGTAAGGAATATGGCTTGATTTATCTTTAATTGAGCTGTTGCGAATACTTCTACTTCCTTAAAGAGATAGGAATAGACCTTGTACTGGAAACTTGGTAGACCTCAGGAGAGAGACTCTGGCAGTTACTTTTCTACTGTGTTATTATTTTGTTTATATTGTGGAAACATATGAAAATGAGCTTGCTTAACTGTACATGCCCTCAGAGTGGAACTTTCCACTTTCTGTTCTGGATTAGTTAATTTCACACTGGCTGCATAGTTTTGAAAATCCAAATGCACATGGACTCTTACATGGACCTCTCTTTAATGAGCAATGAGTACTTATCTCCAGTGTTTTCCAACCTGTGGATATTAAGTTCTTTGGTTGGTAAAGGTATCTGATAAAACAGATTCATTGTCCATAGACTTTAATTTGCTATAGTACTTGCCTTGAAAAATTTTATGGCGTCCACAAATTGGAAAAGATTGGAAAGCACTGATCTAATAGGGATTTCATCTGGCACATAATTACTCATCTATCTTTTACTCAACTATATGCAAGACATTCTTTTTGATTAATGTGTTTTTTTCTCTTTGTTAGCAGCATATGGAAGCATAGTGGGAGAATACATTTATGCCTGGTGCGTTACATGTGATACTGACTGTATTTTATAGCAAAACCCTGCCTCAGTAAAAATATAAGTGCTCTTGATCTTGCTCTTCTTATTTGGAACATAATATGCGTTGTGCTTGTCAGAGCCAATCCAGTAAGCACTACTGGCCTTTGTCAATATTTATGCAGGAGGCTACCAAGAGAATAGATAGTGATGTAATGCTGAAGGTACTGATGTTGATTCAGTAGCTGCTGCTCTCTCTTTTTTGTATCTTCTTTTTTGAAAGCTGATGCCAGAGGCACCACACAGGTGATTCCAGATTATGTCACCTGAAGTATTTCCAGAAAAAAATCAACGTTCCACAAAGTTCTATTGGGACCTTAATTTGGATGGAGATATAACCGTGAACTAGAACAAGTGCAGAGAGAGGCTGCATATCTCATGAAGAAATAAAAGAGCTGGGCTCTAGTAAAATAAACAGCAGGAGAGACAATGAACCCTCCCTGTCCACACTGAAAATGGTTAAATCCCTGGGAGAAAATTATTTTTAACTTAAAGGACAGTGTTGACCTAATAGCAAATGTGTATAAACTGGCCATGAGTCTGACTTAGGTCAGGGAGTATGTGCAGAGTTCAGTAACAGGAGCAGAAAGTTTCTGGAACTGCTTCTTGTAGGAGGAGCTGTGGCACTTAACTAGTTTTCAGGTGGAGCTTCATCCCTTTATGAAAGGAAATTCTATACTGTGGTTAGCTGCCAAAAGCAGTGATTGGACTTGACCTGAATGTCCCTTTGGGGCTGTTTTCTTGATGTGTATCCTATATTGTTCTTCAAGATGGTGTGTTTATAATGGTTATCGTTCTGCTCTTGCTTACGGGTATGAGTTTGGCGTTTATGACTCCAAACTTCCCGAGAAGATGATTTGCTACATGCAGGTTAATAATTAATTCCAGACCTAGTCAGATAGATTTGGGTTTTATTATTTTTAGCAAGTATAAACAGCTTAATTAATATATCCAGTTCACTGGCTGCCAAAACCATAAGGGTTGTAATCCTCCCATTGATTCCACTTGGCATAGCGTGTCCTGCCAGCCGTGTGATGGGAATGTCAGCCTGTGGTGCTCTGTGCCACTGCTTCAGCATCCAGTGCTGATTCTCCTCATTCAGGTTTGACAAAAGCCAGAGAGCAGAGGTTATTATTTGAAATGATGTTATAAATCTCATTTTATCTGAGGTACGGCTGGACTGCACGCAGTCTGCATGAATGCTGTTCCGTATCCGTGTGTTTCTTCTCCATTCTCCAACAGCTGTTCTCACCATGTACTCACTAGTCTGCCAGATGTTACAAATCCAGGGAAAGTATGGAGTCGCATTCTCCCTCTGTAGGACTTATTCATGACCAGCTTGAGACCTGCTGTTTGGTCTAACACTTAACCTGGATTTTCTAGTAACTCATCAACTGTGATGACAAAACATGAGGTTAAGAGCTCATTGTTGCCAGCATGGCTGACACTGGAGATATGATCTCATACACTTGCTCTCAAGTGAAGTGGCCTCAAGACCACATCTGTAATAATTACTGGCAAATATGTGATCATTAATGATAGTTAGGGTAGATGCTTTTGCAAAGCATTGGGTGGAGACCCTTTGGATCATTCTCAGTTTTTCTGACTCTCTCATAAGAGACTAATTTTCCTAATTAAATGTGGCAATTAACATTGTTCAGCATGTGTATTCACTTTCCTTTATGTATTCTTAGAAGCAGGGACTACAAGAGATAATAACATCGGAAGTTTATCTTCTGTTTGAAGTATGCTTAACCCCTCCCCTCAGCTACTCAACTAACTGGAAGTCTCTCAAGTACTTACTTGGTCTCCAGATTCCCTACAGCAATGTGGAGGAGAGCCAGTCAGGGAGACACTGAGGACAGCTGGATCATGTGTTTTAAGTGACATAATGTCCAATCTTAGTTATTCTGTGCTCCTGTTTAGTGTGAATTCAGGAGCGCACGAACGATTAGCAGACTTAAGAATTGATTCACTGGCAGTCAGCATGGCTCCACCTAAGTAGTTAAGTCAAAGGAATAATTAAAGATCTATTAATTTTATGATAATCGCAAGGCTAGGTTTATTCGGGCAGTCATTTTCATGAATGGGATGAAGTCTACTTATACAGTGCTGTATAGTAATATTATAATGGCATGGAAAACCTCAGTTAGCTGAGACATTGTATCTAGTGTAAGCTGATCTCACAGGGCACATTCTCCAGACTCAGCTATTTACTCTATTAAAAACTCATCTCATTCCTTTGACGAGGAAACTAACTTACCAAAGCATATTGAACATTTTTGCAGGAGCCCAAGTTAGCCCCTTGAAACTAGGCCGGTCCTCACAGGTTTGACTAAAATAGTGATTGTTGGGTCATTGCCATGCTCACATCCTAAATCATAGATGGTGTGCTTTAATTAAGCAAACTAGGCAGCACGCTCACTTCAGGAATACAGGAAGCATCAGTGTTTCTCATGTGGAAAACAAGTTTAACTTGAAAGCTTTCAGGAGTTATTGCCAGGCCAGACAATGTTGACAGTCCTTCATATTGAAACCTCCTGGCCACACATTGCAAACTCCCACAGCATCGTCACGAGTCACCCAACGTCTGGTATTTTTAGAGCCTCGAATTCATGTCATATTGTTAAGAGAAAATTGTTTAATTCCATTTGTAGACTTTGTGGTCAAGGAGAAAGTTTGAAAATGCAATCCATTAGATCTCAAAAGCAAATAAGACCTAATTTTTATGTATTTATTTAAATCCTGTTATTGTTAAGCAAATCTCATGACCTGTGGGACTGTGTGATACTTACCGTTTCCATGCATCCTTGATTAGGAGGGTGAAAGTGCAAAGTTTTCCGTGGTGCCACAGCCGTGCAATAAAGAAGACCTAATGCTATTTCCTGGGTACTTGGGGAAATGTCTACACTTAAGTAAGCACTAAGTAGAAATGCTTGAGAAGTCTTGGACTGAACCAGTTCTGGAAACAAAGGCAACGTAGACAAATCTAAGCAGTCCTGTGCCCAGGCTGGTTTGGGGAGTCAAGATAGTGATTCCACATAGCACTGGACTGTACTTTGCAGAGGTACCAATTCATTTGGAACTTGGTTGCATGTCTCAGAGCAATGCATTGCATAAGGTAGACGTGTCTGCAATTGTGTAGAGCTGTGACTGCTTTGTACAGCAAGAGTGATTGCAAATACTGCTTATTATTCATGAAGGCTTAAGAGCAATGAAAGTTTTTGTGGAGCAAAGTGCATCATTAACTCTACCTTAGACTTTCGTGAATCTGCATCTTTTTACTCTGCACTCATTTCTAGACTTTTTGTTTTATTTTCTCACTGATCCAAACCACATGAAACTCAAAACTCTTTGGTTTTGGGGGTTTCAAGTGAGACTTGAGAGAGCTGGGAAGAGACTCCAGACCATATTGATGGGGTATAACTTCCTACAGGCATAGACCAGTTGACACCAAAGTAATTTTTTATGAAGAGTATAATAGAAAGGTTCAAAGTCTAAACTGAAATTGAGTTTTTTCCAAAATCTGCTATTGTGCGTGAATAGAATTGGAAGGTTTTGGAAGGTGGTACAGATCTCATCATTGAGGTCTCTTGCTCAGTGTTGCTTAACAATCCAGAAAGTCACCCTTTCAACTGCTATTGTGTATTTCAGTTGATTAAACAAGACAAGAAGACTAATCATCTTTTAAATTTCTTTTTTTTTCCTTCACAGTTTATTGTTGCACTTTGAAAGGAGGAAGCATGGTTTAACTTAACCTAGATTCTCATCCAATAATGTGTGCATAGATTAGATGGAGGAAATGCTCCCTATCCACAGAATAATAGATTACTAGTTTAAATTACTTGTCTTAAAAAGATCCTGATTCGGCTTTGCTGAGCATAAAATATTAGATTTACTGTTTATTTTTAGTGGATTGCTGCCAGTTTTCTTCTCCCTGGATGTCTTTAGATTGTTTAAAACATTAAAAAATGCTCACAACAAACATATATCTCCTTACCAGAAACCTGTGTTGGTTTCTCAGCACAGATGTAAAATCATGTTGTTGGAACATGAACTTGCTCTTATGGAATTTTTCTTTATTGGCTTTATGGTTTGTTTTTGTTTTTTTTCTTTAAACCCACAAGTGTGGCAAATTATTTTGTGCTTGTGTTGCTTATTAAATCTTAATAAAGTAAGAAAAAGGAATCCAATGAGAAAGCTTTAGGTGTCTCTTCAGGTTATACTAGGTTGTTTCATTCTGATTAATTGGCAGTAATGTTTGAAACCCCTGACCTCATCTTTGCAAAAATCTTGTTATTTATACTTTCTAAATAAATGGTGATAGGCCTGGTTTTGATCAGCTCCATGGGTACAAATGAGAAGGTAACTGTGTCAATTATATTATTTTGGATTTGCATCAATGTAACTTGAACAAATTTGGCCTTTAGACTATTGATCAACCCAAAATAAAAGCTAGTATAGACACTGTAGTTGCAGATGAATTTTCACAAATAAAAGATTACGAAGTCAGGCGTATGTGGCAGATCTTTGGGCCCAGGTCAATGTAGTGTGTTTTGCCTTTTGATGAAAGAGATATTTAGTATTAGTTTTTGCAAACTCCCTGCATAAAGCAGTGCACTTCCCTGCTGTATGGGGTACTCGGCATGGCATTCTGAGTGTATTGCAGGAATTTTAGGTGACCCATACGGGAACTTTTTTTCTACTCTTAGGAGCACTGTCTTTACAGGGAACACGTAACGGACCCTGAGAAACTACAGCAACCTACAGTACCTGAGCAATGGGGTCTGAGTGTTCTTCAGCTGTCTCAGGTCAAAAATTGTTACTCAGTATAAAACAGCTCTTGACTGGAGGATGTATAAATCTTATAAAAAAGATCTGGACTGATCCTTTGACTGAAAAGTGGTTGCTTAGAAGCTGCATCACTTGCCTTTTCACCCTAAAACACTTTCTTTAGCACCACCAACTGTATTGACCTTACCTCTACTGCCTCTATGATTAGTTTTTTCTTTGCTTATAGTGAATTTATAAATTTGGGGTTTTATTATGAAAGAGTCCTTATCAATGGACAGTTCCCCAGCTTGCTGGGAGGGAGATGAGGAAACATGGTTGGAAGGGATTCTGTAACAAAGATGTTTGAAGAAAAGAAATAATCTAAGATTGTAGTGCCCACAGAACTCTAGACAGGAGTAAAAAATGAAAGGTTCACACTTTAAAAGCATTTAGGCTCTAACACAACACAGAGCAAGCCAAAACATAAACACGCTATCTCCTATGTCACGGTTTATAATGAATGAACATGCTGCAGATTGAAGTGTCACATTAACGAGCTACAAAGTAAGGAATGAGTTTCATCAGCTTTATACAATGTAGTTCTGTCTGTGTCTGAAATACTGAACTGTCCATTTTGCTTGGAAATGCATTTGGAAGTGGGGGAAGTTGAAATGCGTACTCTTTATAGATATTAATAAAATATTGTTTTTTCTTTTTTCTCTCTTCATCCCAAAAATAATATGTGGAAGATAGACTGGCTTCTGGCTTTGGAATTGGAAAGATCTAAGAAATATAACTGTAGGAAGTTAACTAGCTATTTGAATGTAACATTTGGAAACTTAATGTATAGACAAAAGAGAAAGAGGGGTGAGAAAATCCCATCAATAATATTTATGGAATTTTTTGGTCCATTTCTTGATGGAGGGTACTTTGTGAACTGCTAGATCTTCAGTCAGTGAAACAGTCCCTCTGCTGCCATCTTTCTATATGTGAAATTCCCATTACTTGTAGGAAAAGATTATGGGATCAGCTTACTGAGGAACATGCTTTATGAATTATGTTTCCTGACCTATCATTCTGTTAATAATGAAATATGGTGATAATTTAAATGCTTCCATTGCTTGACAACAGCTAATTTTGGTGAAGAATATAGATGGGGTTTTTTGGTTTGTGTTGCATATTCATCTGTCTGTGAAACGTGTAACTTTATATTTTGCACTGTCTCTTATTTTTTTCCTCCTTGTCTAACACTCTTTTTTTTCCTCTGTCCTGTTTGAATACCTCTAGATGTTCGACTGGATCAGTCACAACAAGGAATTGTTCCTGCAGAGTCACACGGAGATTGGTGTGAGCTACCAACATGCGCTGGACCTACAGACGCAGCACAATCACTTTGCCATGAATTCCATGGTGAGTTGAGGTCACGCTGTGAACACTGGGTCTGTGTGTGTGAGTGAGGAAAGGGCTAGTGTGTGAGGCCACCTCCAGAGAACACTATGGACCAGTGAGAGGTGAAGTGAGGGAGGTCATGCTGGGCTGTGGCAGCAGCTCCCTTTCTGGGAAGCAGGGTGTTGCTCTGTCCACCCAGACATTGATATATGATTATTTCCTTGAATTAAGAGCAGCACAGTCCTGTGGAGTTTGTTTACATTTCGAAAAGAAATCCAGTATTTTCTAAGTTTTTGACATTCCTTTGACTGGGAATTAATGAGATCTGTAGGTGGCACCTTAATAAGTTATGCTTCTACCCCCACACCCTGCTAAGGTACTTTTCAAAACCTTGAAAAATAGATGTTAATCAAGCTGTCAATTGAAGCCACAGTGGGATTTTGGCTTTTTTGGTAGTTAATTGGTCACTCTTTTTGAATGCAACTCAACTTACCTTAGGTTTAAAAAACTGAAACAAAAAAAAAAAAACTGACAGAAAACCAACCAAGAAAAAAAAAGCATCATTATACATTTATAGGTGCTTTGCTCACTTTCTTATTCTTTCCAGGCAAAAGGTATTTATTCTCGAAATTGCTCTGCTTTCAGCACAGAAATGTGGACAGAATGTATTGATGTTTTGATTGTTGCACTGGGTTAGAAAAATGTGTGTGTACCGCTGCTGCAGTTGCACGGCACGGAGATGAGCCCTCCATGAGTGGTCTCTGTTGACTACACAAAAGCTTGCACTGAACAAACCAAGTGCTGCAGGTGTACCTCTTCCTGCTCTGCGTGGTCAGACCCCAGCTGTGCTGGGGCTGAGGTCTCAAAGGTGGTGATTGATGTTGAAGCTGGTGGTGTAAGTCAGTGGAGAGTCACACCCTCCCATGCCTCCAAAGGGCAAGGGATTTGAGAGCAGTTGTCTGAAATGTAAAAAAGATGTCCTGACTACCTGAGGTTGTTAAGACTTTCATGTTAAGACTCTAAGATTACAGGTGTTAACCCTGGTATTCTGGCCAAATTCCAGATCAGGTAATTAACTTCTCTGACCTAAATTCCACCCACTATTTCCACCTACCTACCTATTCTTCACTGCCTTTCACTAGGGCATTGCATGACAGTGGCCCCCTAGGGCAGTGGAAGTGGAAGAAATGTTTATAATGTCTATTAATGTATTTGTGTTTGTAATTGAAAGGAGCTCTGAAAAGCAGGCTACAGGCACCTGACTGTTAAGCTTAGCAGCACAATGCCATCCAGCAAAATACAGGATAGCGTGGCCTCCACACAACACTGCTGCTCGCAGAATCCTAATAAATAAGTGTGTCCTGGAGGCTGGTGCATTGAGTCACTTGACTTGAGAAAGATGCAAAGTCAGTCATAATTCTTCAGAAAACACCATTAGAAGAGTCAAGCTGGAAGACCTCTATCCTTTTTGTGGTAGTGTGGGGTAATATTTTTCTTAAAATAACTGGGAGCTAAACTTGGAAAGAGATGATTGTTGTTAATAGAAAATTAACGAGTGACAGGGAGGGTGCCACCTAATGGAAGAAAAATTTTTTTCCTCCATTCTTCAGTCTGTCCCCGAGTGAACTTTTGGGAATGAAGAATGCAGGGAAATAAGACATTTGCAAAGATCTTGGGGGAACTGCTGGAGGCAGAGATCTCTCAGTGGCTGCACTGTGGCTCGTGGCTGTGCCATTTTACCATTTCAGTACTGCCACAGCCCCAAGAGAGACCTCTAGAAAACACACTCTCCAAATTCATTGGGTCGTGCCTTTTGTCATGTGGTCTTTCTATACATCTCTATAGGCATGCTGTGACCAAAGCTTCTTCTTGGAAAAAAAATTTGCTGCTTACTTTTATACAATAATAATTCTTCCTTTTCTACACATCCCACGTTGTTATTTAAAGTCATGCATTTGAGATAATAAACTGTAGTGTGATCTTTTTCCTTTCCAATAAAGACCATAGATACTTTTTTTTTCTTCTGTCATTCACAGCAGTGCTTGTTTTCATTTTAGGTTCAAAATAAATTATGTTAGTCTTTATCACAGCTGTATAATGTTTATGGTGAAGTGATAATACTTTTCATGAAGATGAAAATTTAGCTCCAATGTTTTGTGAGTAATCTCAATAATCTGGTAAATTCAGTAGAGTTAAAAAAGCAGTGTTTCAATATGACACAAAGCATACTGATTGTAGCTCTGCACTTGGATACATGCTATATGTGCCGTTTGTTCCAATTGAAGTTACTGGTGTTCCCTTTGCCAGGACTTTTTTTTTATGCCTGGGTCTGTTAACCTCCTTAAAGAATGAGTTATCGCTTTCTGTGGGACATGCATAAAAATGGCAGTGTTCAGTGCTGGCATTGCTGCCTATCCTGCTGTCAGGGAGTTTGCTGTCTGACACTAGATGGAGATGCATGTTGTGCTAAGGCAGTTGCAATGTATTTCAAACACGTTACAATTATCATGTAAAGGCTAATGATGTCTGTTGAAAATTCCCGACATTTATCTGAAATGAACGATATTTTTCTGTACGTAGGCTGAGCTAAAATGCCATCCAATATTATTCTGCAACAGGCTACATATAATGTGCCTTGTTATAGAAACTTAAAGGTCTTAAAGATATCTCATGAGTTTATTTTGTCACTGAAACATTCTGATTTGGATTTATGTGTTAGGATCATTTCACAGATGGTTTATAAACTCACAGTAACACAGTGCACACTGTGGTTTTTTTAGAACTGTGTATTTTAAAGAACTCTTCCAACAATCAAATTTCGCCTTCAATTAATCTGCAAAAGCCTTTTCTTGCAGCCCACCTTCACTGCTTGCCATCACAATATCTCAACTAGTTCTCTAGGAAATGAGATGAACACAGCCAAGTTCCTTGCAGATTTAATGCTTGTCGCTGTTCATTTTTCTTTTGTGAGTGTAAGGTACTCTTTTAATACGTGTATTAGATGAAAGTATTGTTACAGCTAGAGTTAGAGGGTTTAATTAGAAGGGAAGGTCTCCCAGCATGCCTACTAGATGGTCAGGGCTGAATTAGTGTGTTTCCCTGTGGGAGATCATTCCACAATTGAAACTCTGCTACTGTCAGTGCTTCTTGCTGAGACTGAGGGCTGAGACCTCACCAAGTATTAAGGGCCTTAGCTGTGGTCGCTTACACTGGGAGGATCGGCTACGTTCTCAGCACAGATGACCAGAATCGAGGCATTCTATAGATGACAGAAATGGACCAAGAATTGGTGGACAAAGCAGAGTATGTGCCACTTACGAGGCATTGCACAAGAACTTCTAAACTGTAAAAGAAACACTTGCATAACATGATGAGGATGTACATGTGGGGAAATTTTTCTTTTGCTTGCTAGTCAAGTGATCATTAGAAGGCAGACATCCCCTTTTTTGACTAAAATTTCAAAGTTGAAATAAAGTCAATGAAAACTTAACTCTAACATGGGGAGAATTTTTTCTGGAAAGTCTGCAAATCCATGTAGAATAAAGTTATTTCAATGATAAATATATTAGCCAAAATGTGGGTGTATCCTAGTGTCACTACGACAGAATGTCAACTGTAGTGCTTTTACCCTTATTTTTAGACATTATTATATTGTTTTCTCATTGTATGACCTATTGTAGTTCTATATAGCTACACATCAGTAATCTCTTGCAATCCTCTTTGGGGACACATCTAAAAAAAGCATAAATGAGGCCTTAAGTTGTATTTAAAGTGAGACTCTTTAAGAACTTCCTAGTAGTGGATTTTCCAGCCTAGAGGGAAAAATAGTGTCGCAGACATTAATTGCTTTATTTAATTTCATTTCTATTAGGATTAAAATATCTATAAAATAGTGAGATAGAAATACCTCAATTTTTTAAAACCTCAGTTTTTAGAGGTGAACAAACCAGAGCCAAAGGAAGATTTAACTTTGTGAAATGCCATTGATTTTGGGCAGCATGGATTTTACTCAGAATATTAAACGCTGGCAGATAAAGATGAAAAACCATGGCTTACAATTTTATTCTATTTCAAGGTGGAAAAGAAATGTCTTGCATTTCTTGGATTGTGGTAAATTACATGTTTTATCTCCTGAAACTAAATTCTGAAGTGCCTTGAAGCCATACTGCATTTTACTTCAATCCAGAGCAGGGATGCCATCTTTCCAATTTTGCCTTGGCTTTCCCAGTAATACTGACACCGGGTAATGGTCCTGAGATTGTAAAATGTATTATGCCTGGGTAGGATGTGCTGTCCCAAGTTCCAGATCTTTAGCCAAGTGTTTGCTCTGTCTTGTTTTTCTGTGAGATCTTATGTGTATCACATAAGGCAAGCCTTATGTGTTCAAACCTCATTTCAATGTATGTTTCACTGAGGTGGAATAGATAAAGCAGAGGTGAAGAGTGTGCATGTCCAGAAGTAGGAGGTATCCCCATTGCAATGCCCCTTGAAGCTATACAAAAGAGCCCATCACATGTGATATTGCACTTGAATACATTTATTGCTCAGAAAGCACCAGGGGAAGCTCAGAAGTCTGTTTCTAGAGCCATTTCCATTTGGTGCACTAAGGGGTGTGAGCAGGTGACTCCCAAACAGCTCCTTGTTTTATGCTGGAAAATGTACGGAGTTAGTGGGCTGGCTATAGGACAGGTTGGTACTCTTCCATGAAAAGTTCTCATCTAGGAAGGTGAAATTGCATCCATGAACGTCCTCATCTCTGTATAAAAATATAAAAAATAGACATAACAATATATAAATTTCCCTTACTTATAAAACAGACTCTAAAAACATCTGCCATATTTCAACTAATCTTATCTTTACCTTTCTACTAGATAATATATCTATATACTGTAGTTATAGTGAATGAACGAGTTCAAAATTGCTTTCCTCCATGCTCCTTGCATTGCAAGGGCTGAGATAATTCTGCAGGAAAATAACTAAATAAATAAAAGCATGACTAAAGCCACTATTTTTCACATGAAATCAAAACTTCTTCAGCAACTCTGCTTTTCCTTCAAACACAACAAAGATCCATGTCCTCATATGGTGCAACCCACGAAGCTCTAGCAACTGTAGTGATGCTATACTCGTTTCCACCAGAAGAGCTGACCTGAAATATTGAAAAATTATCTTGGTTGTGGCTCAGCCACGAAGATTTTCCGGGAGAAAGGCTTAAATATATAGCCTAAATTCCAGTTTCTAACCTAGAAGGGCACGAAGTGTTTGACTATGTCTGGTCATCAAAGTTCCGAATCACAATACCTTTTTTGGTATATTTAAAATAATTTTGATGTCTTTCTCTAATTGTACCAAAATTATTTTATTTCTTTAAAATGAATTTGATGATTTTTAGCCCAACACCATTTTTAAGAAAAGGCTATGTGACAAGGGAAAAGAAAGAAAGCAAGACTGGAGGCTGAATATTGCTTTATATCTGTGTTATTTATGTGACAGCTGTCACAGTCATGGCTCTACCAGGGAAGGCAGAGATGCTGGAGGGTGGAGAAGGATGGGGAGGCCTATCCTTCTTTCCTTTAGCACCCACAGGTATGATGAGGGTACTTCATCGTTATCCCACACACTTTGCAGACATACTTTGCCCTGCTTCACAACTTAGTTTGGACCTGTGCCTGCCTTGGCAGGGCTCTGTTGTGTTTCATGTTTGGATTGGCAGATATCTTTCCACATTGTGCTCCTACTCACTATGATGAGATCCTGCTCCAACAAACACTTCCACCTCTGATTTATTATTTGCCCATGGGTAATACTGTTAAAATCATCAGGGCTCTGTCTGTGCTTGTGTATAAGAGTCTTACATATGCTACTCCCTGAAATTCCTCAAGCTCTTTTGAAATACTTTAGTGAGACAAGAAAGCAATGAGTCAACATTAGCAAAATATCTCAAATTCTGGGATGTACCTTTTTTATAGTGAGGAGGAAAGAGAAAGGAGAAGTGTTTACACCAAATGACATTCCAGAAATCTGCAAGACAGCTGTCATTTGTCTTTTGATGGTGCATCTTTGTAAGACATTGTCATGATGGTTACTTTTTTTTAGATTTATGTTCCTGTACAGAATGGGGGTATTGTAATGCAATTACATTGCTGTCTACAGTTCAGCTTGAGGAAAAAGCAATCCTTCCGCTGCTTTGAGGCTGAATAAAAATCATCATGGAAAATTCTTATGAAAGAACAGAAAATATTACCCTTTTAGTAGGCTTCTTGAATCCTTCTAAATTCAGAATGTAGTTAAATGATATCTCTGCTGGAGAACAGCTTAAAATAACCTGGAGAAAAGATAACATTTTAACTGAAGAATGTAATTTAATAGACATTTCTATGGAAACTCTTGCATTTCTATAGAATATCCTTTTAGACTCTTTTAAATTCTGTAAGGCTTTTCCATTTGTTGACACTGCATGTCCATAAAGGATTGTCAGAAAGTTCTCAAAGGACAGAAAGCAAACATTTCATTTATGAATATGCGGATATAGCATCCAGGCATATGAAGTAATGCAAGAGAAATATCAAGAATAAAATAGAGGCAATGACTGGACCCTAAAAAGTGAGTAAATAACTAAAGTATGACAAATTAGTTTTACATAAATAAATTCAAGAGGCAGAACGGGGGGAAGATAACAGTGTTAGATAATGGCATAGATGTGCAAAAAGATTCCTGAGGGATGTATTTTCAGAGTGGAAGGTAGTATGGCTGCTATTCATGCATATTTAAGCAGGTGGTTGATTGCTCTCACTGAACTGCTCGGCTTTACTCCAAGTGATGGTGTTTGGAATGTGTAATGAAGGCAGAGGGTGGTCACGGTTCTTCCTTCTCTTTATTTATGTGTGCTTTTTAATTTTCAGAATGCCTATGTCAACATCAATCGGATCATGTCTGTTGCGTCAAGGCTTTCCGAGGCAGGCCATTATGCTTCCCAGCAAATTAAACAAATATCTAGCCAGCTGGATCAAGAGTGGAAGAGTTTTGCTGCTGCTCTGGATGAGCGCAGCACCATCTTAGCCATGTCTGCTGTCTTTCACCAGAAAGCTGAACAGGTGAGCTGCTGTTGTGACTGGCAAAATGATCCACCCCTACTTTGATAATGATGATGCTGTGATTATTACCTGATGGCATTTGGCTTGGGTGCAGTGAGGTTAAGAGCCTTGTTCCTGGTGTATCAGTGTCTCAAAACCAAACTAACATTTCCCCGAGAAAACTGGCACATGGTCCCTGAGTGGGTAAGAAGATATGTTTATGCGTTAGTGATGAGAAAGAAATTGATTGTAAGTGAAGTGCACTTGTGCAGTAACATGCTGCCTTATTTCTGTTGCCTAATATTTCATCATTGCTGTGAATAAATTCAGGATTATTATGGTCAGAAAAACAGTACATATCTTCACTCATATGTATATGTGCTATATACACAGGAATGTGCACATATATGACACAGACCCATATCAGCAGACAATTTCTAGGAGGCAAAGCACATTATTGTTAATTACATTTATGGAATTTATTCCACCCCTATTCTCCATAGCCCCGAACTTTGTTAGACCTCGCTAAATAAAGACTTCAGACACAGCTAGGAACATCCAAGAAAATTTTCCATGTCCCTGAACTCTGGTTTATGCCTTTAACAACTACCAAAATTGTTCTATAACATCATAGCTACAAAAGATTGAAAATACGTAAGTGAATAAACCTTCTGCTTTTGTAACACTTAAACCAGGTCCACTTAACAGTGGTGGTTCAGCTTTGATCATATGTTGATTCCATTCATTTTCCAGTGACAAACACTGCTTTGGGGCTCTCTTTAGTATTGTTGTGTGCTTGTCTTTCCAAGTAGTTAATATCACAGCTACTAAGTGGATGCACTTGGTGTTTATAAAATGACCCATACTGAAGTGTCCAAGGAAGAAATTATAACTGATAAACCAGAAATTGAACCTCATAAGCTATGTATATATGGAAAATTTTAGCTCAAAAAGTAAAGATTTTCTTTATTGTTTGTTCCTGTCCGTGGAACTATAATGGATTTTTCTTCATTTTGTGTTTCCCATTGACAACAGGCCATAGCACAGAGCAATTACTCACCCTACTGGGCACTTACTCACGTAAGCTCACGTCAGGGGCTCTGACAGGGCTGATACACTAAAATGCTCAGTACAACTACTTTCATCTCTCAGTGGGCATTGCAGTGTTTAGGTATAGTCTTCATGATGATATATGTCAGTCATCATGTATTCATAAAGAAAAATCAAAAAAGAATTTATATCTGGTCTATAATCACAATGAGAATGTTCAAGGTTCATTAAGGAATTAATTCTTTCTTGTTTGTTTTGAGGTTGGGTTTGCAGGTTTTTTCCTTTTTTTTTTTTATTTTTATGAGCAATTCCCTATTTTTCTGAAGTGTCAGTCTTGTTTGCAATTTATGAGGTGTTCCTGAGGTATTGTATAGCATGAAAGGCAGTAAAACAGAAAGCTGTATTGAACTGTCTGTCAAGCTAGAGGTGATTTTTTTGTGTGCGTGTCTTCCTACCTTTTGAACACTGTCAAAGTGGGTATTTTGGCCTCAGCCTTAACGTGAGAAAAAGCTCCACTAATGTCACTTTCAGCTCTGGGTCTTTTTCCTTTACAATTGTATGGATGGGTCTGAAAAATACAGTCCTGCCTTGGCACCTCTTCATAAGGAACTGAAGTTGGTGCTGCCTGACAGAAGCTAGTCTCTCATTACTAAGCAGACAAGAGAATTTTCTAATTGCGAATAGCCGTTGCTCTTCACTTTCAAAAAGAGACAACTTGGTGGAAAATAAGTGCTGATGTGAAGCCTGTGAACTCAGGCTGCTGCAGAAAAGAAATGTGGGAGTCAGTGTGTCCATTAGCCAGGACTAATTTGGCCTTGCTTTAGTAACTCTGGTAGGTTAAACCAAAGACTTGAATGCTAATAATTTAGTCATTTGACCTCTGTATAATATAAAAAATGAGGTGTTTGGTATCTGATCTATAACAGTCTGTTGTCTATCAAACATTCCTTCCAAATGTGACTCTTTATTATTTGGCATCACGCAGGTTGTTTTTTTTTTTACTCAAATCAAGGCTTTGTTATTTTACAATAAATAAGGCTTAAATCTCTGAAGCAAAGATGTAGATAAACCCACTGTTTCCTCTGTCCCAGATCAAATCTTTTTTTGCTCCCTTTGTTCTGTCAGCAAAGGTCGTCTTGCTGCAGATGCAACCATTTCTCCCACAGCGTACCCCTGCTTCCCTCACACTGGTCTGACAGGCAGATTGTCTTTCCTTCTCCAGTGTGATAAGCTGCTACAGTCTCTTTGTTCATTCCTTCCTATTGATTGAAGTTCTCTGTGATGCCAACAGGAAGCAAGTCTGTTAGGAGTATAATCTTTCAGCCTTTGGCACACCCCAGCCCACAAGGAAGTTGTTGGCTTGGGACAGAGATTTATGAAAAGCTCTACGATCTCTCTAAAATGCAAGCTGAGCAGGAAGCAACTTGTTTTTCAAGGTCTCTTCCTAAAGACCCCACACAGAAAACTGCACAGAATACAATTTGTCTGGCTTGGAAGGATGAAAAGCTGAGTCAACCCTGTTGGGAATTGAACCTCACATCTGTCTTCACGTGCCTGAGAATCACAATGCCTTCCTGGCTCTTATAGCAGAGACATGTGGCATGTTGAATGGGACTTGGCTGAATGAGTTCCTGGATCAAAGCTTTTTTCTTTTTTTTTTTTTTTCCCTTTGTTTCTTTCTGTTTCTTCTTTTTATTGGTGTGTGAGTTTGTGTGCACGTGTGTACGTGTGTGTCTTCCTTAATTTTTTTAAACACAATTTCTGCATATTAAACCATTGTCAAGAAAAAAGCAAATAAAAGAAAATTAAAAAGGAAAGAAAAGAAAGAAAGAAGAAAAAAAAATCTTGCCACTTTAGCCCCCAGCCAGGCTTCTTTCAGCACATGTGTTTGATCAAGAGCTAGTAAACTAAACTCCAAAAAAACATTATGCCCAGTTCCAGGTGCTACTCAGGATATTCAGTGGAGGTATTTCCCAAATGTCCCTTAATTCCACCTGCTACAAATTTCATTTGGGTAGGTTTTTTCCTTCTTTTCCTTTTTTTGGTTTTGTTTGATTGGGAATTTTTTTTGTTGTTTTTTTTTTTTTTTTTGCTTTCCTTTCTTATGCCAGCATGGAGATATTCTAGAACAGAAGAGAAACTGCTTTTGTATCTTTAAGTATGTCTGAGATTATTCAAAGTTACAGGAGAATGTAGGAGAACATGCATTATCTCACCGTCATTTCAAGAGAACTGATTTACACCAGATGAGATTATGGCCCACTATCTGCCAGATGGGGGAAGCAGCAGACATAGCAGATATCTTCCCTTTCTTGGATATAATCTCTGAAAGTGTGCTAAAGTACTTATCAGATGCTCCCTCTACAGATCCTGTCAGAACAAATGAACAAATGTCTTCAAGCAGCCCAGAAATGGCAACCAATTAATTCTGGGACAGAGTCTACCCTTAGAAGTGCACAAGCAGAATTATTATTTGAAGTAGTAGGTGTTAAGTTCACACAGTGGACATTTACACTGATTCTCTGAAGACTGACCTCTGACCATTTGTTTTATACTCCCTTACTCCCCAACCAGGAAGACTACTGTTCTCCTATCTGCTTGGATCTCTCTAGTACATCCTGAACTCCCCTATTTGAGGAAAGGAAATGAAAATGCAAGGAAAAGGAAAAAAAGAGGAAGAATTTGAGGAAAGGGAGGAAAGGAAAAGCCAGTTGATATCCATAAGATGTGGGGATAAGACCAGGATAACTTCAGCATTAGATAGGGAAATTCTAAAAATGACAACAGGAAGTATACAATTAGCCTCATACAAAAAATTCAGGGCATCAAGAGATATTATAGGTCACTGAGGAAAATGATTTCATGGCCTTCTTCCCATCTTTCCCGATAGCCATTCTGGAGCATGAAAGTAAAATAGAGTTTGGTTTTAATTTCTCCAGGGCCTAGGGGAACGAACCTGGTTATTCTGTAGCTTCCACACAGAGGCCTAGCAAGCCATATGCAAGGACTGTGCAAAAAATGTGGAGAAATATACTCTATTATACTCTATTATATCTAATATACTCTATGTGGACTATAAAATGTTTGATCTGTGTTTTGGAGCAACCACGTGATACAGCATAGCAGTCCCTGAGGAAAGCTAGTAAGAAATGGTCTAAGAATACATTATTACCTGACACAATATGCAAGTTGCAACCTAGGTTGTGAACCATTTGGATTGGATCAGAAGGACAAAGGTACCTTGGGGAATTTTTCCTTTGGGAGAGATTTTCTCTTGGGAGAGATTTTTCTTAATCTTTCCTGAAGTCCTGAAAAACATAGATAATTATTGGAGTCTGTCATTTCAAATCATATTTAAGCAGCTTTTATGTTCCAAGTAGGAACTATTCTGGTCTATGGCCTAACTGGAAATTTAAACAATGAATTTAAATGGTATTGAGTATCCAGTTAGCAATTTACAATTCTAAATGCATCTCTTCTCAACTCAGTCAAATGGTGATTTTTGTGATATAAATATGTTTCTAGCAAAAAACTTAATAAAGTTTTTTGAGTTTGCCATAGTGTGACATACAATAAAAAATAACATACCTGCTTTTTTCAAAACACCCAAATCAGTACTCCTTGGTATGAACTAACACTTTACAAAAATCCTTAAAAAAACCCCATTTGTTCTTCCTCTGTGAAGCTACACACAGAGCACGGACCACCATGCACTGTTTCAGGGTATCATATTAAAATGCTGACAGGCTGCATTTCTTTAAGCTTTTTAAAATAGGCGATGTCAACTGCTCCTGCTAGTGGCAGTAGTGAAATTACTGATCTAATTGTTGATGTAATATTGTCGATGTACAGTAAATATATGAAAGAAAGATGTGAGACAACAAGGATCTTCTTGAGACTGCTTCCATCTACTGTGCAAATCACAGTGTGGGGATATGGCAGCATATGAGTAACAACACTATAAAAGCTTATACTAAAATTGATGAAATTCAACAGTTGTGACAAGAGCCATAACAGTTTGATTCTAGCAGCACAAGCATTGGCCTATAAGGTGTAAAGGTCTTTTGTTCACTGTTTGATCAAGGGATTCATGTAACAGCCCCAAAAGAGATTGATCTCAACTCCATGCCTTCAAAACAGCATAGGAAATGATACGAATTCCACTGCCTTAGCACAAAATATGATGACTTCAGCTTTATGAAAGTGTTTGGGCATTTCATCTGCAGAGATTCAACAGATACGGAGTCAAACCAACTGAAGAGAACCTGCAATCCTTGCCTCCAGTCTTCTAGAAGCACAGTTTTCACTGGTAGATTTGTACTTTGTAGAAATGAACATGTAGGAATTCATCTTTGTCACTGAATCTTTGTGCACTGAAAAGAAGTGTTTACAATGCAAACACTTTATAGCCTTGATTACACAGCACCATGGTGAATAGCTTTACACTGATAATAAAAAAGGATGCTGATGCCAGAGTTGAATTGAAATTCTTTACTTTGCATCTCACAGCCCTTCATGCTGTAAATGACTGCTTTACTAACAAGCCACAGGTGAACGCTTCAGGACTGGATAAAGCTGTGATCCTGGGGGTGGTTTTGTGGCATTATACATTCACCCTACAGGGCACTGCATCTGTTGTATAATTAGCTGTTCTTTTCTTATAAATAGCCCCAAAGTATGTCAGGCTGATTTAATAGAAAGACGGAGGAAGACAAAATATTAATGAGAAGTAATGAGGTGGCATTAGCAGTTACTATGGACAAAATCTGAATATGTGAGGTGTGTCATTGAAGTAAGCCCTCCTTAAAAGAAAATCAGTATGGGAATCGTAGAGACTAAATTCCTCTTTTCTTTTACAGAACAGACAGCACCCAGGAGAGCTTCCCCAATTTATTCTGCCAAAGTGCATCAGTACTGCTCTGGAGGCCTTTAAGAGTGGAAAAATAATTTTTCCATCCCTCTGCTCCCCAAAGCCATTCAGTTTCTGGCTGTCTATTAAGGCTTCCAACTAAGGTGCTAAACCATATCAATTGCAATGGCAATGATTATTTTTTTTTCTCCCTTTTTGTGGATGTCTGCCCACCAGGAACTGGACTGAGACCAGCAGCTCATTTTGCATTGGCTGCTTAACAGCCATCAGATGGTAATGGTATCTGATCACTGCCGACCTGGGCCAGAATCAAATGTGTGACCCAGGGGTTTAAAGCCTTGGTATCCTATTAGCAATCCCGCTGAGCTGCCCCTGGGTTGGGAACTGCTCGAATACATACTGTCTGCCCTTCACTCAAGTGAATGTCAGCATTGATTTTAATGGGAGTTTTCCATTGCCCAAATTGGTGGTGTTAAGGACAGGTAAGTGACTGAGGGAAGACTGACATCTGAGACAGTGCCAAATACAGCTGGAGCTGTAACCGTGTCCTTTTGTGCTTCACGCTGATGTTTTTTAATAAAAATGCCGCAGCCTCCCTTTTTGGAATGCAGTGCTGTAGCCTCCCTCCATGGTATGGAAATACTCTTAGAATGGGTGTTTTCTGAGCATGGTTAAAGGACCATTTGTTTTTAAGACAGAAGAAACTAAAAACATTCCTTTCAATCTAGGTGTTCTTCAAGTACTGAGGAGGTGACAGCATGTGTGGTTCCAGGGAGTATAAAAGAACTCCTTTAAAAGTCTTACATTTTCCTCAGTCCAAACTGCAGTCATCTGTGGTACTCTACAAACAAAGTTTTGTAATGTTGATGAGATGTTGTTCTGTTTCACTGTTGCTCATTGTTCCTGGAATTGCTTCAGTTCCTTTCAGGTGTGGATGCCTGGTGCAAAATGTGCAGTGAAGGAGGCCTCCCCTCAGAAATGCAAGACCTGGAACTGGCCATCCATCATCATCAGACCCTGTACGAACAAGTAACACAGGCCTACACAGAGGTATGCTTCCCAGCAAAGAATGTATCTGTTAAGTGATGACAGATCTTTTTGTGCATTTTGGAGTTTAGCTTCCCTAAACGAGATATGTTCTGCCCTCCTTTTCTGCACATTTTTCAAAGAAGTCAGATCTAATCCCAGACTTTAGGAAGTGACTCCTAGCAATTTGTTTGTAAGGACACAACAGAACAATCTGTGGGACAAACCCCATACAGAAATGAAATCTAGACCTAGTTTTGGCACTACAAAGAAGAGCCATTTCACTCCTTTGCTGAACAGGGAACTCTTCTCAGCTCTGAGCAGCTTTACTCCTGTTGGTTTCCTTCTATGATTAGAGTCCTGACTCAAGCACAGGTATGCTAATGGGAACAGAGGATGTGAAAGGCTTTTTCTTTCAATATTCTTCATGTTACAGAGATATCAGGTTCCTTATTACAATGAATGCCGCAAGAGACTGTGCTTTAGATAGAATCATAGAATCTAGAATCATTTAGGTTGGAAAAGATCCTTGAGATCATTGAGTCCTGCCATTAACCTAGCACTGCCAAGTTCACTACTAAACCATATCCCTAAGCATCACATCAGATGTATATTTATATACTGTTGTTAAATATCTCAGACCTAAATAGAGTACGTGTTGTTTTCCTATAAAACAGGGTGCCAAAGATGCTAAGCCTAAAACACATTTTCTGGCGTTTTTTCAAAAAAACCTCAAAATTCTTCACTTGCTTTTCCCCCTAGCTACCAACAAACAGCCAACATTCACTTCATCTGACTGTGATGAGGGTCTGACTGAGGTTCTGTATGCAGTCTCCTTTATTTTGCTAGAGGGCTGCAGGACCTGCCTGGCATCTGGGAAGAGTCCTGTTAGGAATGAGTCTGGATGTTCACCCCAGGCACAGGCTGACCTGCAAATTACCCTGGGGTGGGAAGCCATGTACATTATCTGTTCTATTCTGTTATTCATGTCTCTAGGACTCAAGCTTGTTGCAAAGTCATTCACATATTGCCTGAATGCCGGGGTTTAGTTGTATTTTTCATTTTCCTGTGTGTGACTTGTGTTGCTGGGTACCAAGGCTTTTTGCTCCTTGCAGGGTTTTCCAAGCTGGACGGGAGGACTGTGGTAGTGCTTGCTATATTTAACAAGTTATCAACTGAAGACTCTAGAACAGAACATAGCAACTCTCCTCCATGCTCAGCCCTTGCTCTGGTCATCATATTCTGGGAAAAATCTGTAGTATAAAATAGAAGAGGAAAGGATTTGCTAATCTAGGCATGGTGGTAGGCATTCACATCTACACAGTGAAGTTGTGTAGATACCCTGAGGATGAATTTAAGGAACATTAGACAGAAATCTCCTGTTTTCTGAACACCTGAAAGAATTTGGGAGTTAGTCAATTAGAACAAGGAAACCTGGGTTGCAGTTACAAAGGGCAATTCTTTATCCAGTGCTCAGGCTTCTCAGGAACAGTGGGTTGCGTGAGCAAACACAGAACAGTCCTGTTGATCTCTAGTTGTAACTGTGAATTTTATACAAGTGCCTAGTCAGGTGAAACTAAAAATTCTTCATTGCATTTAAAAATTACTTCTAAAAATTAAGTCAAATTGTGACTAAATAGAAATAATAATATTTGAAACTGGCATTTTGTTTATAAGCCTCAATCTTAGTTTTTGTGAAATGAAAATTCATTTAAATCTCATTACCAAAAGTAACCTTTAACATGTATATTGATTTCCTGATGCTTCCTCAGAAAGCTATAACTTGTTGCAGACATAGCTGTTTAAAACTTTTCTATATTATTTTATACATAAGTACATTTTTAAACTCTATGTAGAATTTTCCGTAGAAAAGCAGAACAGAAAGCCTACAGTCTGTTATTTCAGAAATGTTCGCCCTTTTCCCACAGCTCCGTGGTGAACTCAAAAGGCTGAATTAGATTTAGAAGTCCTGCCTTCTAACCACATCCTAATTCTCCAATCTAGATAATGCCACTTGCCCATAGAAAATAATGTTTCTTCCTCAGAGCTCTCTCTGGTGGGATGAAAATTGTAGCTTTTTCTTCAGAGTCACTGACAATGGGTTTCTATTTCTATAATTGTAAAAGATCTGGAATAGAATGAACGTTCCTTGGGATAACCATTTAATATTGATATTTAATAGGATATTAATTAACATTTAATAGGATATATGGGCCTATTCTTTTCTCTTACAGAGTATAACAAAGGAACCAAAGAATTTTAGGGAGACTCTTGTTTTCCATCTTGCTCTGGTTGTAGGCATAATTATTGGCCTTCTCTCCTTTATTGGACTTGAGTGAAGCTCAGAAATAATTGAGACAGAGATCATGGGCCTGATATGCAACCCGTGGCTAAGCAGTCCTCTCCTGTGCTAAGCTGAGCTGCTGCCACAACAGTCCTTCTGAGAATCAAGGGGTGCTTTTGCTTTTACTTTGGGTAGAACAGCGCTGGAGGGACGAGATACTCATGAGATGTATGAGAATCTGCCTTTGGCAGATTCCCCTCTTGCAAAAAGAGTTCCTCTAGATGTATCCAGCCAGAGTGTGCTAATGTTGCTCCGCTAATGTTTCTAGTGGATGAATAGCAGGAGACAAACTTGTGACAGCCGTACTGAGGGCTGTACTGATTTGATAAAGGAGAGGAAGAGAGAAAGGTCTTCTCCAGTCAGACTTGAGCCTGGTTAATTGTAAGAGCAACTTGTTCAGTGTGACTTGATTAACTGCACTTTACTGTCTGTTCCCAGAGGCATGGTGTATTTGCTCTAAAGACCAATTTATTTTTTTTCCTAAGTACAAATTTTAGCTGTTTCACAGATGGCACCATTAGTCTAGATGCTTGCAAGGCTTTGGAGGTCTTTCTGACCCACTACATCTACAGATTTTAACTTATTCCCTTGCTATGCATACAGCAATTGTGAAGATTATTCCACTAGAGCAACAATTTTTGGTTCACTCAAGGTCACATAGCTTCTTACAGAGGCATTTGCAAACTGCCCATCCCAGCCCTTCTCCTACCATGAAGCCAAAATGCAGGAATATCACCATATGGCAGGAGTGTAACTGAGGTGTTGTGTCAGGTGGTGACTTAAACCTTCCCAGAGAGTCCAGCAGCAATTCTATTCTTTTCAAAATAAGTGAGATATGGTAAAATTTACTTTGACAGATGCTCACTAGCAGTTACATTTTACAGGGACTGCAAGTCATGTTGGGTGCAAGTCCATTCAGTTTAAGACTTTTGCAATACTTCTAAAAAATACATTGTAAGTGAGACATAAGTGAAGTGGTGCAACTAAGCTGGGTTGTTGATGCTTACCTTCTTCCACAGCCCTTGAAAAATTCAAAGGATTTGTATGAAAAGAGATTTGGTGATTTATTTTTTTTGCAGTTATAAGGAGAAAACGGAAATGACTGAAAGAGCACAGTAGGTAGCTTCTTTATTGTTAGTCCTGATTCTGCTGTGATTCCTATCAGTGTAAATCAGTGAGGACTAAACTAAAAGCATTGTAACACCACCCAGGGATAGGCTCAGAGCAACTGCAAGCCCAAAGGCCAGTAACAGGAACATAGTGAATTCACATTGAATTTAGCCACTGCAAAGAGTGCGTTTCTGGTCTACTAAACTGCTCCCAAGTGTATGCATAATCTTGACTTCCTGTTCCCACTAATTAAGTTGATGCCAATTATCTTCCCACAGATAAAATAGGATATAGTGTGTATGTCTCCTTCCCTGTCTAGAAGCTGCTTCTTCCTACCTAGCAGCTATTGCCACCTCCATCATGTTGCCAAGGTAACACCTGTGCCACTGTGTTTCCTCCTAAAATCTCACCCCTATCACCACTATCCACTGCTGCTGGCAAGTACAATCATTCTCTCCATGACCCCAGCAGGCTCCAGCACATACAAATTGTTCCATCTGGTCTTCAGCAGCCACTGACTTTGAGTATAGAAAGACACTCCCTATGGACTTTACAGTTATTTCCTGATTTAATTCCAAATTGCCCTGAATATTTAAAAAATCCCCAAGGACCTGTCTAAGCCCACCTAATAGTCACATAGTATGATGAGATTTGAGTCCCACTTTTGCCAGTATAAATCTCAAAGACTCTCTTGATTTCTAGGAAAATGCACCAGAGACATACTGCTACAACAGTCTGGGATGTGGCATGGCTTGCCAAAAGGCACGGGTTTGGGTATTAATGGATATTTGCTCTATTTGAAAACGCATCTTATAATACAGAAATAAATGAGTCTTGGAAATCCTTGAGATGTGTTTTAACTTTGACTGATAATATTCAAAGTTTAAGCTGGATGAAAAACATTCATTAAGACATTCTTTAGCAAGGTTGGCGATTATAATTGAATAGAAATAAAATAACTTGTGAGAAAATCTTGTCATTTTCACTGCAGTTGGTTTCAGAAGGAAAAGAGAAAAGTGGGGTGAGAACAGGAGGGAGATTCCAATAGTGTCCTCATTTACCATTTCTGTTGAACAGACTATTTTAACTTTGTCATCTGCATCTGAAAAATATTTCAAAAACCCATGTTTAGAGAAACAGTTCATGCAAACATTTGTTAATAGCACTTCGGTTTTTACAGTTCCATTTTTCATTTTGCCCCTGCAATATGAAAGTGGTCCAGGAAAAAAATCTGGCGTTAAAAAATCTGGCATTCTGGGGTTTTTTAATGCCCAAATGCCTCTGCATCTGCAAATGTGTTTTAATATGCTCAAAAAAGGTTACACATGTGCAAAGAGCTTTGGATTTGCCAACAAACTTTGTAGCCCATTGCAAATGGGAACTATAGGTCCCTCTGAGCTGTTCCTGGGGAAGAAGAGAATCATTATCATATACTAATTTATTTTTCACTGCCACTGAATGAAATACAGAATTGGAATGTCACACTTCTCAACGTATACACACATTTAGTAATCCTACAAAGAAAGGGCTCTCCCTTATCCTACAGATTATGAATGACTCTGCCATCTGTGGTTTTCTTAAAATGCCACCTCTTCACAAAAATAGGCCCGCTCTAGCAAATGTCACCTGTCATCAGCTAGTATATGTCAAGGCTTTTCAGTGCCCAACGTAATATACGTGTTAGAACGTAATATAGTCTTGGGATCTCTGCTTTTATGTATGCAGTCCCAGCGGTGCAGTATCTCTGCTCCTGCTGAGTGACACAGCAGGCCCACTAGGAAGCAAAGGCAAGTGCTGAATGTGTAAGTACAAGTCAAAAAAGAGATGTTACGGGATCTTTCTTCCTTTCTGACTAAAATAAGGAAAGCACACAGGGGAAAAAGAACCAGCTAGACTTTTCTCTGTCAGCTATTGGATGTTTAAGTATCAGTGCAGTGAAGTAGACCTGTTTCTTCACTCAGGTGAGCCAGGATGGAAAAGCCTTGCTGGATGTCCTACAGCGTCCCTTGAGCCCTGGGAATTCTGAATCCCTCACTGCTACTGCAAACTACTCCAAGGCTGTCCACCAGGTGTTGGATGTGGTACATGAAGTCCTGCATCACCAGCGGCGCCTAGAGAGCATCTGGCAACACAGAAAGGTCCGGCTACATCAAAGGCTGCAGCTTTGCGTTTTCCAGCAGGATGTTCAACAGGTAACATCATTACTAAGGGAGATAAAGAATGGTCTTTTCTTTGCAGCCATAAAGATTGTTTGGTGACTCATCTAGAGGATATTGCCGTAACCAAGATTTCACATGCAGCTCTATGCTAGAAATATGCTGAAGTCCTAATGTGCCTTTCAGTACTTCTCAGTTTCATGTTGGAAAACATCAATTTGTACATTATTGGTCAGTCTATTCCCCAAAAGAATGTGACAATGTTGTCAGTGGTTAATTTTTCACAAGTGAGCAATTAGCTGTAGGTACTCTACTGTTCTTGAGAAAATTATGTTTAACAGAAAAAAAGAATTTCAAGTGTAAAAAGCAATTGAACTGTGATGTATTTCATCCATGTGGAAAAAATACAGATGTGGTGGTTGTGTTTGGATGATCTTTGCATTATTGCTATTTATGTAATCCACATACCTGTGCTATGAGTTTGTTGGCTCAAATGAACTGCACACCCCAATGTGCAGAGCCCACCTCACAGAAATACAGTATGTACATATGGGCTCACCTCTGAAAACTCAGGCTCCAGGTGAATAATTTTTTTCTCCCAAAGATGTTCTCTCCATCTGAACACCAGCACAACAGCATAACTGACAGTAAGTGCGAGATAGCATGTTTGTAGCTGCCAAATATGCAAGCACAATCAACAGATGTTACAGGACTCTGCTCATTCAGGGTGGTGTGGTTTGTTTAAGGGCCCCATTACAGCCCAAAGCAGATGTTGCTAGCAATATGGTACTTGCTTTAAATGAAGAGGCTGAATGCTCTAATCATGTTTATGGAGCATTCTAATATCCCTGGGGTTCTTTATGTCATTGCCTTCCTCCAAGTGAAAAATGAGGTGGAGACAGAGCAACAGAGCTGTCACATGCAAAATAGACATAAACCCACAAGGACAGGAGAGAGGCAACTTTTATTCAACATGTGAGTTTGTGATCCTTTTAGTGCCATACTCGAAGTGCCCCAGCACAGACGGAACTGCAGCTGTAGGTATCCTTTGCAAATATGTATGACCATTTCTTTGGCAGTTTTGAAAAGTTTGCCAGACCTTCTACCTGCTCAGTTTTTCCTATGAAACCACACAAATATTCATGCCACGTGCAACAGATGTTTAATTTAAGCAACTTCATTTTCGTGACATGTCAGCAAACATACTGCATGGTAATGAAATTCATAAACTATATATTAAATAGAGCATGTACTTGGAATTCAGTTAGAACAGTTTCTGCAAACTATATGAAGGCTGACATATTATCTTAATACAATTTTGGGGTTAAAATCTGAAAAATCAAGGGTTGTAAATTCTGGTGTTATTATGCTTTTTTCCATTTTTGGTGTATAATGTCCATATTATTTTAGGTATTCTTCATCCCCCAGAGTGATTTATACTTTTGTTCAAGCCTTCCAACCCAAAACTTTTTCTTTTACATCTTCTGAAATCAGTAGAAGTGTTTATGAAGTTCATTTATGAAACCCATTCAGAATTTTAGTTCCCACATTTGCAAGGCAATGAGGCTTTGACACTGGTTTTCAAAAGGAGCAAGTCTTCTTGACTTTTGTTGAGAGGAAAAGAAACGAGCAGTAAGAGTCACTGGAGTACAGTCACTTTAGACATTACTCTGTGTGAGTTCTGTTGACAGCACTCTTTCCAAATTTTTCTTTTAATGTGTAGTTGTTATTTGGGAAGCAAAAACTTAATGACAGCCTTGTTTCTGTCCTAGCATGCATTTCCTGGAGGTTTCTCTTTGTCTGACTTGGAAAGGAGAGAGGAAGAGATGAATCATTCTGTTCACTAAACATCTGTACTATTCAAGATAAATGCTTTGTAACTCATAAATGAAATTATCAGCTACACAGAAATATGGAGTGTAGACTCCATGAGGAGGAGGAAGATATCTGAGTATGATGATAGGGTTTTTTTGGAAAATAATCAACTCCTAGGTATCTGTCATGCAATTCCTATTATGTTTATTTTGTTAAATGCCCATGAGTTGGCAGGTGAAGCTGTCTACCTCTGTATTGTCACTAACCATAAGTAGCATTTATCTATCATAATTTGTTGCCTTGTCAAAATTTAATAACCTTTAACTAAGTTCTTCCTGAATCAAGTCTAAAAACAAAAGATGTGGGAGAACAAATCCTGACAGGAGAGCCCGGAGTTTATTAGACTTCACTATGTTCTAAACAAGTAATGATACAGTGTAGTTTCTCTAAGGAAGAGAGAAGCTGTGTCCTTTTCCACCCAGCTCAAAATTAAGCTCAAAATTCTCACAGATATATTTTTCCCTGTCATGATGTGCCATGGCTCACCCTCTCCAGCTGCTGCCCACTGCAGTAAAAATTCTGGTGAAAGATGATCTCTGTGTCAGGACTTAGAGTCCCTCACTTGTTCATCTCTACCTTTCTCTTCATGTCAGCTGTTCTGCATCAATCTTCTCCTAAGAGCAGATGTGAATAGGGATGTTTTTTGTTGTGTTCAATGTTATTCTTTTGCCATTAAAAGTATTAATAGCTTTTGGTAAAGAGTCATCTTCTAGAAGAGATTCTTACTAATCTTAGGAGATCAATTACTCCTCACCTAACTGCTCTAGTTAGTCTTGCCAGAGGGATCAAGTTCCCAGGCATGCCATATCAAGTGTTCATAGGGAAGTCTTGCTAAACTGGCTAGCTGGATGAAGGCTTTATGCAGGCCAAGTATGTGCCTTTTGGACTGGATTTAAGAGTTAAGCTGTGTTAAACAGGGCTTGTTCGTATTATTCCTAGTGTATTCTGCACCATTTGCAAGGTATACATGCTGTATACATTGCTGGCAGGTAAGGGCTATGTTTGCAGATAGCTTCCCACTGTCAAGGAGATACGTTTGAGTCTAGCTGGGTTTCAGTTGGAACTGCACAAAAGCTGAAAACATTGAAAATGATGGATTAAAAGATACAAAAGTAAATTTTTATTCTGAGATAGAATGTCAGCCATCCTTACAGTTGCATCGTAACCAAAATACAAGTTCTGCTTTAAAAAAAAATGAAAAAGTTTAAATAAACACCGTGGATTGCCAAGTTACAATATTAACGTAAGAAATGTTAAGCTATAAAATGTCATTACAAGTAATCACTACCTCACACCACCAGACATTTTACAAGATTATTTTTTATTACATCTATGCATTAATACAATTAGCTCAATTTGCACATGTGAACCAAGGTAAATAATAGTGTGCTAAGGACAATGAGTGATTAATATATATTTTTAAGGAAAGAAAATGCATGATGTGAAGCTGCATGTGCAGCCTTCACAGGAAATGGAGCACTGTTCACACAGAAGAGATAACAGAGAAGGCAATTTGTGAGCTGTTATGAGGCTCTACGCAGGCAGAAACTGACAAGGAACTCTTTTAACACCAAAAGTATTTAGGATCATTATAAAAATGTTGGGTTGTCAAGTGTGTAAAATACTTCCTTGCTTTGGTTGTTTTTTAGAAACACACTATGTTTCACATAGGGAAGAGATGCACTGTTTGACCATTTAGAATACAGCTGTGGGAGGAGGTGCAGAGATTGTGTCCTGCAAGGGAGGAAAAAAAAAAGATCCTTTGACATTCATACTGGTATTGTGTATTTGCTGTAGATGCTTCAGCCCATTTTTGGCAGCTTTTCCTTTTTCCCCTTCACAGTTCTGGGTCTCCCCCTTCTGCAGGCTGTTTACCAGCAAATTAAGACCATTTCCATTTGTGTTGAGATTTGAAATTGTTCTCATGTTGTCTTCATTTTCCACTGTTTCCAACTCATACATCCTGAAAATTAACACTGTGAATGAATGAACAAGGGTAGCATAACTTGTACCATGAGCAGATGTTCCCAGCAGCCTTAGAAATAGCTGAAGTAAGTTTATAATGCTGTTCTTCACCCCATTGCCTCTCCCATCCCCTTTGTTTCATATGGACAAGAATTTTGCCTGAATTATCTCACTTCATAAACTCATTCAAGTGAAGCTGTAGAGCCTGAAGAATAACTATTAAAGTAGAAGGAAAATAGCGACCTATCAAAATGGTCTATGCAAACTTGGTATTTTAAAGCACTTTTATGGCAGAGTAGTCAACCTGCTATTCTTGTTCTGCAGGCTTCATTCCTTCTCATGGAAATTCTCAGTCTTTCAGTCATTTCCATACACACACACCAACACTCAGCCTGATGCAGCCTTTTTCTCCACAGGTTCCCATGATTCTCTTAGGGTCATTGCTGGTGCTGTTTCCTTCTTGCTTCACTTCGGTTGTGATTGTTGTCTGTAAAGGAAGGACTGGAAAATAAGTTGATGTAGAAGTACTTTGTTTGCTGGTGGAATTTCTTGGCAAAGCCTTAAGTTGTCTGGGGTGGCTCTGCATGGCCAAATGAAACAGGCCCTCATGCCAGATGAAGACCTGTGACAAACAACACATACTAAGAAAGCTAGGACTGTTGCAGTACCAGCTGTAGTGATGTCTCAAATCCTCTTTGTTATTGAAAGGGTCAAGCTAGACCAGTGTCAGGTTCACCTGGGTTTCTCTAAATCTGTGGATATGCATTCTGTTGACTGTATTCATTACTGGATGTAGCTGTGGTTTTCTTGTTGGTTATCTGCCTCTGGTGAGGGATAAAAAGGTCATGTGGCCATACTGATATCATTACATTTACCAGCTGCCATTGTTGTGGGAGGCTACAAAATATTGCAGATGAAAGACTGTCTCTCTTCACAACCAAGCACTATAACTTGCAATGTGTCTGGTTTTTACTGGCCAAGAAAACAGATCAGGGCATGATCCTGACATGGAAAATGTGAATGGAAAAATGTCCTTCCAACTCTGTCTGTCTCTATACACTACACTATCTGAGAATACGGAACATTTTATGTGATTCGTGTCATCTACGTAGTCCATTTGCAGAAGAATGCTAGGGTATTTGAGGCAGTTCATGATTCATTTAGCTCTCACACAAGATTTTAGAGGATTAGGTCTGTACACCACCACCACCCGCTGCACACATGCACACATACACTCAGTTGTTTTGATCACTTCAAGGCAATGAAAGCTTCTCCAAAATTCTGTAGTTTTCCCATTTGTCATAATTTCTTTCAAAACCAGAAGAAATCAGACTATAAATCCTCTTTTATGCTTTTTTTACAATGATACCTTCACTTGGTCTTGGCAATCAAGAGATTTATTTGTAAACAATAGCTAAGAAAAAAGAAATGTACAATCAAGTCAAGATTGTATTTACTATATAGGACTTCAGCCATATAGCACCCTGCAAATATACATCACATACACTGTGTGCCATCTGAGCAGATTTAGCCTGTAAATAGCTACCACTGAAAGATCATTAATTAAAATATTACAATTCAAAGCATCCTAGAGAATTTTCACAGCCCTTTGGTAAATTTAGCAAGTAATGAGATGTACTTAATATTTGTCTCTTGTATTTTTACATTTTCAAAGTACTACTGCTGTACTTTCTCTGAACTTAGAAGATATATGTGACCTTACCAGCCATAAGGTTGAAGTATTGCTTGATAGTGAGTAGAGGTTTTATGTATGGTTACATTGTTCAAAATTGTACAAAAATTAATGAAAACAAGAACTCAGGGGTCAATACTGGTGAAACTACTTGGCAACCTTCTCACAGTGGGATGTAACAGGAGAGAAAACAGCTTTTGGTTATCCCTGATTGAGAGATAAATAACTATGTTTTCAGTAACCCCTTCCTTCCAGCAATTGTTGAGGCCAGAGTGTCCACACGTGGTTTATTATTTGATACAGAGATCTTACCACATGATTCTGATTGATCATAACACTTTTTTTCTGTATTGACCATACAGCTTTTACCTACATAGCTCTAACAGACTAACTTAATAAGATGTGCATGTGGTTCCAAACCCACACCCTGTCCCTAGCAGCCACTTATTTAGTACTTGTTTGCTTTATTATTTATGCAGTAAAGGATGGTACATTTATAATGAAAAAATTTTTTGTTTGTTTGTTTCCATCCACTCTTTGTCATAGGTCATGCCATTAAAACATCTTGGCAACTGTTTCTTTAGAGCAATTTTCATTCCGTCCCTTTTGTTCCTGCCAAAGGAACTGGCACATTTTCAGGCAGTGTGATTGTAAGTCTAGGCAAGGAAGAGATTTGTGGCCCCACTCATCTTCTGAAAGGGACTAACAGCTAACCAACACTGACACTGATTTGAAAGTAAAGTGGTTGTGTATTTGTGCTAATTAGTATCCTGCAGATATTATAAAATGAATTAATAATGACATAGCCATTTAAATAACACAAGGGTTGCTCTCTTAGTTGCTTATTTTGAATTGTTATAAAAGGATTGTCATTCCTTACATGCAACCCACAGTGGCATGGGATTATGCAGGGGTTTCAGATGATTTTTACTGGCTATATATATCTATCTCAAAGCTCTGGTGGCACAGAGAGAG
Source organism: Scolopax mira (assembly GCA_004320125.1). Taxonomy (NCBI): domain Eukaryota; kingdom Metazoa; phylum Chordata; class Aves; order Charadriiformes; family Scolopacidae; genus Scolopax; species Scolopax mira. The sequence goes on along the minus strand of BJBW01006405.1, from coordinate 602 downwards.
TAGCAGAGTAAGAGCAGCCTGTACAGCTGTACAGTCCCTATTACTCAATAGCCAGATTGTGTTGGATTTACCCCTCAAGGCATTTGCATTAGGAAGGAGAATATTGCATACATATTTCTTTAGTGTCTGGTGATTTCATGCGGATGTTTCTCTACTTCCTTTAGCTTGCAAAGGCATGGAGTATTTATGGACAGCATGCTTTAGGTTGTCCAAACCAAACAGGACAACCTAAAAGAAAAGAAAGAACATGCATTTTTCCTCTTTACTAGAGATTCTGGCATAGAAATCTGCCCTGCCAAGGGCCACAGCTTCCCAAATGAGGAGTGCACTTTGACATTTGAGCTTGTTCAGATGATGACTGTTGGTATAGATCTGGGCTCCATGTTTCTGTCCACACAGTCACATTTCACCCTGTAACCAGTGATCAGCGTATAGTGGAAGAATACCTCAGAGATGTCTGGGCTGCATAGGGAAGAGTGTGACCAGCAGGTCAAGGGAGGTCATTCTGCCCCTCTACTCTGCACTGGTGAGGCCACAACTGGAATACTGCATCCAGTTCTGGGCTCCCCAGTTCAAGAGGGACAGAGAACTACTGGAAAGAG